>JAJPUD010011670.1:34289-53427 GCA_023553655.1 Myrmecobius fasciatus
AAAGAAACAAAGAAACAAAGAAAGAGGAAGGAAGGAAGGAAAGGATGTTGTAGCTTTTCTTTTTTTACTCTTTGTGGCTTTGCCCTTCTTAATCATTTATTCAATATTGTTGTGGGCCAGGGTTAGTTTGAGATAATCCCTACATTCTTCTATAACACCAGCAGGGATTGTTGTAAGCAAAGAAGTTAGGAAGCAGCTCTGGGGCAATTTGACTTAACCTTGCCCCTGGTGGATTGATCTGGGAGCCCAGAAGTGCGGAACAGGACAGGAGATCCAAACTCAGCAGATACAACTAAGCAAAACAAAACAAAACTTTATTCCTTTTTTTAAATTTTTTTTTATTTGCAGAACATATGTATGGGTAATTCTTCAATATTAACCCTTACAAAGCTTTCTTTTACAAATTTTCCCCCCTACTCCCCACCTCTCCCCTAGATGGCAGGATATCCACTACATGTTAATTGTGTTAAAATACTTGACAAATCGAATATATGTATACATATTTCCACACTTATCATTGTTGTGCAAGAAAAATCGTATCTACAAGAAAGAAATATCAGATAAAGGAAACACAATGTAAGCAAACATCAATTGAGAGCATGAAAATGTTATGTTGTGGCCCACATTTCACATCCCTCTCTCTGGGTGTATATGGCTTTCTTCAGTGAACAATTGGAAGTGGTTTGAAACATTTCATTGCAAAACTTTATTCCTAACTGTTTTTTCCCTTCTTGCTTGTGGTTTTTAACTTTTGTAAATTGCTTTATAAGAATCTTGGAAATTGTTTTTACTTGAGGATACTTGAATATCTTTTTATCAAAAGGATTGATTATTGGAACCCTCAGATTCTGAGTAACCTTTTGTACTAGACATTCAACCATGACCAGACAAATTTGGAGCTCATTTTATATCTTTGCTGAAATATATATATATGAAAATGGGGATCTTCTACAAAGGTTCACACAAGCATCTTAACTGGAAATCCACAAATTCACTTCCCAATGGAGTTCTCCCTTATAACCAAGAGAAGCAGTTGGGGATGCTGGACCATCTGCCATGTCTGACAGTAGCTGTGGTATTCTGTATCCATAGCCCACTACCTCTCTGTTGAAAGAAGGGAAGTAGGTTTCATCTTCAGTCCTCTGGAATTAAGATTGTTCATCATCTTGATCTGAATTCTCATATCTTTAGTGTTCTTTTTCTTCATATCAGCATGATCATTGTATATATTAGTCTTGGTTGTGCTTTCTTTATTCCACTATTCTATTCTCTATTTGCTCAAATAAACTTTATTTGTTTTTTATTCTTTAGTTCCTCCAAGTCTTGTCCACCATTCCATGCAGGAATCCTATCAGACCACAGTTATCCTTGACCCCTGGGGAGAACAGCTAAAGTGGTACCCCTGTTGGTGGCCACATAGCCTTGCCTCGGAGGATCTGTGGAAGATGGATGAGCAGGCCCAAGGAGCAGTAATTCACCAGAGGCTTTTTGCTTTGCAGGGCCCTATCCTAGTGAAGCTGCAGGCACCAAGGCCAAATTCCCCCTCTCTGACTCTCTCCAAGAGGGCGTCTGGGCAGCCTCTGTGGTTGGCCAAGAAAACAATTTGCTGCACCTGACAATCTCCTCTCCACCCCATGCTCCCATTGGTTACTACAAACTCTTGATGGAGACCTTCACAGGATCCCATAGTAATGTATTCTCCATCACTGACTTTATACTCCTCTTCAATCCCTGGTGCCAAGGTAAGAATGACAAAAACAGTAGTGGTAGAAAAATAACCACTCACATTTCTATAGCTCTTTCAGGATTACAAAGTGCTTTGCTCACAATTACTTATGATTAATACATTATAATAATTAATTAATAATCATAGTAATAATTAATACAAGTCTTATTATTATCCCCATCTTGTAGCTGAAGGAACTGGGGCTCATTTGTTAATACAAATATTAATAGAGCTAGGATTAAAACCCAGCTGTCCTGATTCCAAATCCAATACTTTTCCCAAAACAGCAGAAGGCTTCTCCGAATGGGACTTGGAATATGTAGGGAGGATTTGGGCAAAGGCACCTCTCTCTGCACCTCGAGTTTGGGGGAGAGGTGGGGAGAATTCTACTGAAGATCTGTTGACAGTTTCCATGATCAGATATTACTAATAATAGATGCCTCCTAAGAATTCAGTGCTTTATTTGTCCCTGAGCATTTTCTCATCTATTTATTCATGGGTTCTGCACACAAAGTTCTGGAGATTAGTAGATTTAAGAGTTATTATTAACATTTTGTAGATTGTGAAATTGAAGCTCAGAAGGAAAGGCCACCCACTGAGTTTCAGAGCTGGGAACCCAGATAGGTTGATTCCTAGACCAAGGTTCTCATCTACTCTATGGGGGAGATGAGGAGCAAAAAGTTAAGTCCTAAAACACTGATTCAAGCTCTGAAAATAGCACTGTTTTACTGCACTACTTCATTCTTCCCTTGCTGCACCCCAAGTCCCACAGATAATCTTACACATTATGCCTATGCTGTTGGCAGGGATCTTAGAAATGTTAGGATACTATGATGAGTAACAATAAAAATAACATCAATAATAGATAGGATTGATATGGCATCTATTTTGAGCCAGGCACAGTGCTAAGTGCTTTACAAATATTATCTCATTTGAGCCTTGTAGCAGCTGTGGAAGTTAGGTGCTATTGTCCCCATTTCACAGGCAAAGATTAAATGACTTTCCCAAGATCACATGGCTAATAAGTATTTGAGGCTGGATTTGAACTCAGGTTTCCCTAACTCCAAGTGTCACCTAGGTGCCTCAACTAGAACTTGCAGCTCACTGGAAGTGGACTATAACCATACTATTCTATACTTAGAAATCACAGAATTTTAAAGCAAGAAACCTTGGTGAGTGTCCAAAGCCTTCATTTTACAGATGAAGACTAAATCACTAAAGTTCACACACTTTTTCTCCCTTCTCATCTGTTGAACTGATTCCAGAGCACCTGGTTTTTTGTTCCTTTCTGAATGTTCCTCCCTAACCATCCTCTAAGACCAGAGGACATTCTGTCTTCCTGAGCCGGAGAAAGGGAAATGCCCTATGAAATAAGTCTGATTGTTCCTGTATTACAGAGGAAGAAACTGAGGCTGGGAGCTATTAATTTGCATGCTCAGAATAACACAGCTTTTAAGTGACGAGAGCAGGATTAGAACTCCAACACAATTTTTACTATCTCACACTACTCCTTTAAAGTGTTATGGGTCATACCTGTAAGGATTTTTTTTCTTTGTTTATCTTACCAAACCTGATTTCATTGTGTGTAAGGAACTCCCCTAAAACAATTCAGTACCTGTCAGAAGGCAGAAGGCCCTGACTCCAACACTTGGGGATTATTATTATCAAGCTCCCTTTTTGGAGTTAAAAATTATACACCATGACCAATGTCAAACACTGTATAAAAAATCAGAGTTAAACGATGCATAGTCTTAGGCCAAATGTAACTGTTTGCTTTCCTCTTTAGAGGATTCAGTCTATGTAGAGAACAATGACTTTCGGAAGGAATATGTCCTGAATCAGCATGGTGTCATCTTTCAGGGGTCCTTCAAATACATTAACAAGATCCCATGGAACTTTGGGCAGGTATGTATCCCCCTCCCCCCAACCCCAGTTTCCAGGAACCTTAACCTGTTTCAATCAATGAAGTCACCACCAAGAACCCAAAGGTGATCAGCCCTCAATCAGCCAAAGGTGGCTCTGTCGTGGTCCTTCAATCTAGTCGGAAAATCAAACTCACACACATGCCATAACCTCAACCAGGAGAAGGCTAGTGTGGGCTGAGACAGCCTGAGAAATTGCCCAGGAAGGATGAGGAAAAGAAGAGAAAAGAAAGGTGAAAAGGGAGACCTGTGCCTGCCAAGTATTTCTATAAAATCTCACATTTCTATGGGCCTTTTAGACCCCCAAAACAGCTCTGTAGAATTATTGTTATCCCCATTTCACCTGCAAGAAAAGTGAGAGTCAGAGAGGGAAACCATTCTTGTGGCCAAAAACCACAAGACACTTGACCCAAATCAAATAGATAATAAAAGTTAAAGGCAGGATTTGAAAACAGGCCCATTGCCTTCAGGACTCTAGGATTTCATCAGTTTGGCTACTCCCTCCCAACCCCTCTGTACTTTCAGAAATATTTTAATATTTCCATTGCCCCGGATCCTTCTCCATTGATGATTACCCTCCTGGGCACACACAGGCAAAAGGCACAGAGTACATCACTAGGCTCCTACAGAAAGCCTTTTCAGCCCAGCAGCACCTGTGGATGTTTGTGTCCTGCTGACAAAGCCTTTGAGGTCTGAGGGCCACTGCCAAAACAAGAGATCTTTAGTGAAGGACTTATACATAGTGATTAGTTAATAAATGGTAAATGAGTGAAATACATATATTTTAGGATGGACTAAATGGCATCTGAGGTCTTCCAGATTGGGGATGCTATCATTCCATAGATAAGAAAGGCTGTTGTTAATGCCCACTTTTTAGATAAGGAAACTGAGAAAGTCAAAGTGAGCTGCCCGGGGACACTAAGTGTGTCCAGACATGAGTCGTTCCCCTAGTGGCTTGCATAGAGACGTCCGCATCTCTGGACGTCTCTAAATGGCTCTAAGATAGAGTTAGTACGTGGATGAGCTCATGAGAAGGCCATTGGACATTTACATGGTATCAACCTGGATTTTTTTTTAATGCTTTTTCAGAGGCAGAATAGATTGGGGTAAGGGTGGGTCACAGCAATGCTTGTGATTAATTCTGATTCCTAGAACTATCACCCAAGACTCAGAAAGCCCATCCTCTGGTCTTCCACTTCTCTAGAGTCAGGGGTTGGTCATCCTTTTAATAATAGCTCAGAGCTGGCAAAGTGCTTTCCTCAAAAGCCCGAGGAAGCAAAAGGTAGTACCAAAGTATTAATATCATTACAAAGTAGTAAACTGAGACTTAAAGAAAAGTGGTTTGTCCAAAACCAGTCACCTAGGAAGTGGTAGGATTAATACCCAAACTCAGGTTCCCTAGCTCCAGGGATTGTTTCTCTGCTTATTTAATGACCTATGCAGTTTTTGCCCTTTTTTAGTTAAAAATCTCATTTTATCCTCTGGCCCTGAGAAGTCAGCAGAGCTCATATTTTTAATCTCTGTTTTGAAAATAAGGAATACAAAGCCCAGATAGGGAGAAGCAGAGCCAGGACTCAAAACCAAATCTTCTGACTCCAGTCAACAACTGAAATATATTCTCCCTTATGTGGTGTTAAAAGAAGTGAAGGAAAAGGGCTTTTAAGGAATTGCAGAAATCATTTGTCTTAGTGAAGGTTTGTGTGACCTTCTGTGAGTTATTTAACCCCTCTGGGCCTCAAGAAACCCTTGGGATCTGAGCAAGGAATGGCTATAAACAAGCGAACTGCTTCTACAAAAAGGCGAGAGAGAGTTCATGTAGCTGAGTGCTGTGGATGGAATGAAGAGAAGCTCCATAATCTTAACTTAATCATCCTGCCGGGGAGATAGGGACGGTTCTAAGGCAGATAGAAAAGCATCAGAATCCTTTAGACTTACCAGGCAGACATTAAAGATGCTGTTAGGTTGGGGGAAATGCCATTCTTCTGCCATTCTGCCCCCCTCCCCACAGAATGATGAGGTTACTGACCCACTGTGGGTAACTTGTAAACTATGAGTTTTTGTTTGGGCTTGGTTTTTTAGTAGTGGAGATAGTCTCCAGTGTGCCATCCCAACAACTTTTATTTAGTACCCTTCTACCCCAACCCCTGCTGTAACCCCAAAGTGCAACTATGGCCAAGGGACAGCCCATGAAGGGGACAAAACTCTGAGGTCAAGGTTATAATGGAAGACTGAAAAATAAGTCAATTTTCTTCTGGACTTCCACTTTGATCCATTTAATTATTCTGGAGTTGGGGGTAGGAAGAAAAGGCACAAGGCCTGGTAAGGATCATTGTAAATTAGAGATAAGGAAACCAAAGCCCAGCAGGGGAAACTCTTGGGCCTGAGGCCAGGAGCTGGCTGACTGGTAGCTAAGGTCTCCTAATTCCCATGTCAAGGCTTTTCTCAGTATTCCAGTGTGTTAACAAAAAACAGCCCACTGGGGAGAAAAGCCATTAACCTGCCTGCAACAATTCGTTCATTCATTCATTTATAAGAACATTTATCAAGAACTAACTACGCATAGACACCTGTGCTCAGTGCTAAGGAAAGACAAAAAGTTTCAAGAAGACACAGTCAGTGCCTTTGGAAACTTAGTCTAGTAGGGATATGAAAGAGTATATGTTTCCTAAGTACCTAATAGCAATACAAACCAGCACAGAATTTTGTTAACAAATTATTGGATTAGTTTTTTGTTGTTGTTTTAAGTTGAGAAGATGTCCTTGAAGGAGGGATGTAACATGACTGGAGGCATGGGATGCCTATTGTCTTTGTGTCCCAAATAGTGCTATGGGATCTCTCATCCTGTCCCTGCTCCTCTTAGAGTCTTAGGTCTGAGAATTAGCAGAAGCTAGAGGGCTTAAAGACTGAACGATATAGACTGGGAAAGTCATTTTTGCTCCCAGAAAAGCTGAAAGGCAGGGTGGAGTGTTAGACCTGAATGGGTTCTATGCCATAGAACACAGAATGTCAGCTGGAAGAGTCTTTTGAACACAGAACACAGACTGTGAGCACTGTAAGGAGCATGGGAACTGTAGAATATAGAAGGAGAGGGCTGGATGGGACCTTCATTTGTGACAATTTCATTGGATCTCCCGGTATAAAAACTCCCTGCAGTCATTCAGATCACAAATATTTTGCATCTAATGGTCTTGGAGAATTGCCAGGAAGGGGCTAAGAGGTATCACAGAGAGGATTTAAATCCAGGTCTTTCTGATTTCTGATCTTATCCCAATATACCTTTCATCTAGGAGCCACTTCATTAAGAATGCTTATTGCATTGAACTGAATGTTTGGAGACTCACCTGGAGTCTCAGAGACAGGATGGAGCAAGTCCTGGGCTGATGAAGAAATTACTGAGCCACCAAGGGCAGGATCTATCCTTTAAAAACAGTAGGCTGTTTTTACAGAAATGAGTAGGCTGACATCGATCCTGGCCCTAGAACGCAGAGCATGCTTTGGGGCTTCCCTTCCCCTTCTCCCCTGGAGGAATCTTAAGAGTCCTAACTAGGATCACAGCAAAAAAATAACAGATCCCTTAAAGCTTTAGGATTTCCCAGGGCTTTTGGTACCCCAGCCCCACAGAGTGGGAGGTGCAAGTCATTTATTATTTCCTTTTCCTAGGGAAGCTCCGAGGACAGAATGAGATTCTGGAAAGACAAGGTTCTTTTCTTAGCTTTACCATTTAAACATTTTAGGAAAGCAGTCTGTGAGCCTTAATTTCCCCTTTAAAAAATACTGGGGTTGGACTGAATGACCCTACCTCCCTGAAGGTCCTTTGCAATTCTAGATTCTGTTGTATTGTCTATGAACCCCCTTCTGAACCTTAGTTTCCCCAACTGTAAGATGAAGGGGTGAGACCACAGATTTCTTATAGCTCTGACAGCCTAGAATTCTTTTGCCATTCTCAGGCACTGTAGGTATCAAGGCTGACCAATGGTGACGGCTTTCTCACAACCAGGGAGGCACATTGGCTGATGAGGGACTGCAGTGCAGAGGGAGGGGACAGGT
This sequence comes from Myrmecobius fasciatus, assembly GCA_023553655.1. NCBI lineage: Eukaryota > Metazoa > Chordata > Mammalia > Dasyuromorphia > Myrmecobiidae > Myrmecobius > Myrmecobius fasciatus. Next base: position 41,985 of record JAJPUD010011670.1, read on the forward strand.
GCCCCAGAGTGTTCCCTTCATTGGCTTCTTTTTGGGGGAGGATAATGGAGGGGAAATAGCTTGAATCACCAGTGGCCATGGTATAGAGAACCCCTTGACAGCCTGTGGGCATTAATATTCATAGGGTGGCAGCAGGAGGTTTATAAATATTTATAAGTTGGTCTGCTTCCGCTCATTAGATTAAGCCATAAAAAATTGCCATAAATCACCGTGAAGAAGTTGAGGCCTAAGAGTAGCCAGGGGAGGAGAACTGCAGCAGATAAATACCAAAGAATTAGAAGCTTCAGCTGGATTCTCTCTGACTTTATCTGTTGATAAATCTGTTGCTGTTCAGTCATTTTTTAAATTATGTCTGACTCCTTGTGACCCATTTGGGGTTTTCTTAGCAAAGACACTGGCATGGCCTGCCATTTCTTTCTCCAGCTCATTTTACAGATGAGGAAACTGAGGCAAAACAGAATAAGTGGCTTGTACAAGGTTGCACAGCTAGGAAGTATCTGAGGCCAGATTTGAACCCAGGAAGATGTCTTCCTGACTCCTGGCCCAGGCCTACCACTATACTACCTAGCTGCTCCCAGGTCAGTACTTGGAGTCAGGAAAATTGGTTTCTAGTTCTAAATCTGTCACTGTGTTGCTAAAACGTCTTCCTCTTTCTGAACCTCAGTTTCCTTATTTCTTAAATAAAAAAGATGGAATAGGGGTGATGTAAACTGTATCCCCCTTGATCTTTGGGGGAGGGTGGATCTGGGTTAGAGAAAACCTAAAATCTCACCCCTCCAAAGATCAAGGGGGACACAGTTTACATCAGGGGTTTATAAGATTCTCACATCTTTTTGATTCTAAGATCTAGTCAACTTCTCCCAGTGAAGTAGGAGGAACTCCATGAAGGCAGGAACTTGTGTCTTCTCTCTCAGCATGAATCACAGCGGCTCTGAGCCCAGTGGGGAAATGAATTGTTGTCTCATATCTCTAGATTTTATAAATAAGAGAACTGAAGTCCAGAGAAATAAAGCAACCTGTTCAAGTTAGAGTTCAGCCATTCCAAGACACGACTTGCTAACCACTGGGGAATGAAAATGGGCAGGACACAAAAAGACTAGAATTTAATTTTCTTAGGCTGATAAAGCTTAGGCATAGGAGATATTTAGAAAACAATATCAGCCAGTATAAAATTGAAACAACACACACACACACACAAGTCGGGAGGAACTATAAAAAGAGTAATATAAGAAATGTCTTTTGGGTAAAGCTAGGTCCTGCTTAGTATGACTAATGAATCCTCTCAAGTGGTCACATGTATTTGGATTCACACTATTCAAAGTTATAACTATGTAAAATAAAAGCTCAATGAAAAACATAGAATACAAATTTAAATAATGCATCCACTTTAGGACATTGTTTATTCACATTAATAAAGACTTAGCTATATTGGAAGGGCCCTTGTAAGGAAGATTTTTCTTAGCCTGGGACAATAAAATGAGGAACAATTGTTAGAAAATGTAAGGAGGCAGATTTTGGCTCAGTATAAGTAAAAACTTCCAAACAATTAAAACTATTCCAAAGTGGAATGTGCCGCTTTCTTAAGTAGTGAGTTCCATCATCAGAGGTTTTCCCATAGGATGGGAAACAGTTTGCCAGGGATGTTATAGAGAGGATTACTGCTTCATGTATGGGCTGAACTAGACGCCCTCTGAGGCATCTATCTGCCCCTTCCCACTATGAGAGCCTATGGTTTGAAGCACTTAGTCATGTGGTACATCAGCTATGTGTTATGTGCTGTGGGAATTTCGATGATTAGCCAAGTGATCCAGGAAAGTTAGTCTGCACAGGTGAACCTGAAGAATGTGTGGGATTTGGGTCAGCAGGGGGAAGGATGGGAAAGCATGGGGAAGATCAGAAGCAAAATTGTGAAGCTAGAACTTGTGTGCAGATTGGAGGGAGAATGTGTGTATGTCAGTGTGTGAAGCTAGAACTTGTGTGCAGATGGGGGAAGTGTGTGTGTGTATCAGTGTGTGAAGCTAGAACTTGTGTGCAGATTGGGGGGGAGTGTGTATGTGTCTGTGTGTGAAACTAGAACTTGTGTGCAGATGGGGGGGAGTGTGTATGTGTGTGTGAATCTAGAACTTGTGTGCAGATGGGGGGGAGAATGTGTGTGTGTCAGTGTGTGAACCTAGAACTGGTGTGCAGATTGGGGGGAGTGTGTGTGTGTGTGAAGCTAGAACTTGTGTGCAGATTGGGGGGGGTTGTGTGTGTTCAGGTGGGGTTAAGAATGGAGTCATGGAGAATCCTAAAGCATTCGTGCCCCTTGTGGCCAGAGGTAAACAATAAATTCCCCTCTTCTCTAAAATATTACTCTGGGTAAGATGTTCTAGATCATCTTGACCTTACCTCTGCCCAGAATACAAAACCTGGCCCAGTCATAGCTACCCTCTGATCTTCCAGTTTCTTTCTTTTTGGCTACAGTTTGAAGATGGCATTGTGGACATCTGCCTTGAGCTCCTGGATGTGAACCCCAAATATTTTAAGGATCCTGGTCGTGACTGTTCCCGGCGCGGCAGCCCCATCTACATCAGTCGGGTCGTCAGTGCCATGGTAAGGAAAAAAGAGATCCTAAATAGCTCCCTTATCTATCGCCCTCCCACTTCAAGTCTTGGGATGGAACATCTTCCAACCCATTCAGTGTATCTCAGGTCATCCAAATCACATCTAGAGCTCCATACTTGCTCATGTTAGAGGTAAGACAGAGGTCCCAGGAGTGTTTTAGAGGCTGATTCTGAATGGAACTAGATAGAATCATTATCCATTTCATCATTGCCCAAACTGTGAGCCCCTTCTCATATCATGTTCCTCTTGTTCCTGTACAACTCATTCTCCTTGTATTTTTAATAGTCAGATACTAGGTTCAGTTTTCATTGTGAGTCTTGTAATAATTATCCACCACCCAGGTAGAACAGGGATATGAGAGGAGGAGTCAGAAATGGAAGAGATCCTTTTAACTCTGTGCAACACTGGACAAGTCCTTTCTCTCTGGGCCTCAGTTTCCTATTCTGTAAAATGAAGGGGATGATCAAGATGCTCTCTAAGGTTTCTTCCAACTCTGATATTTTATAATCTTCTGCTGTGACATTTTTAGAATGTTATAAGGTTTACAAAATACTTATATATCTGACCTCATCTGATCTTCTTTTGGGGGTAGGGGATATTTTTACTTTCATTTACAGAGGAGGGAACTGAGACTAAGAGAAGTGATAAAGGCAGTAAAAAATAGAAGCAAGATTCTAGCCAAGTCTTCTAGATTCCAAGGCCAACATTCTATCTGCTGTGCCATGCTTTTCTACAATCTGTATTAAGCTCTCTAGAATTCATTCTTATATTTGGTGGTTGGGAAATGGCAAGTCCAGTTTATGTTCCTTTTTTTGGTGAATGACACCTGGTGCTGTTTTAGGTCAACTGTAATGATGACAAGGGAATCTTATATGGGCGCTGGGATAACAACTACCTGGATGGAGTCAGCCCCATGTCCTGGATAGGGAGTGTGGACATCCTGAGGAAGTGGAAGAAGAGTGGGCATCGCCCAGTGAAATATGGCCAATGCTGGGTTTTTGCTGCAGTGACTTGCACAGGTGAGCCCTGATGTGTTTCCATATGCAGTATTCCATAGCACAAAGAAGGTGGGGAAGACACTCACTCTGATTCAAAGAACCCTTTCTTAGTATAAAAATTTGTCTTTTATTACTCTTCAATTACAGAGAACTGTCTAGTACAATATAAAACAATGATACAATTCAAAAGTCATTTTATTAAGTGTTTAATATATGTAGATTACCATACTTGGGCAATGGGCTCAATCTTCATGGAACTTCTAGTCTAGTAGGGTGATATGGTGACTATATAGATAACTATAATTCATTCAACAAACATTCATTAAGCACTTATTGTTTACATGCCACTGTGTTTGTACTGGAGGAGATGCAAAAGTTAAATAAGACATGGTTCCTGCCCTTATGGCTCTTCTAGTATAGTTAGAAGATAGAGCAATACAAAAAACTTTAATATACAACTCATAATTTGTGCCTTACCTCTAAGAACTTCCTAGTACAGTGAAGTCTTTGAGAAAAGTCATTATTAATGGTGGAAAGGAGAAAAGAAAGTCAGGGGAAATTTCCTGAGGAGGTAGCATTTGCACCATACTTTAAATAGTGCAATAAAATTCAATAGAGTACAGTCCAGACATAGGGGCAGTATGAGCCAAAGATATAAGAATGTTATTTGTTTTAAAGAGAGTAAAACAGCCAGCTTGGCAGAACTATTGGATGAAAAAAAGTTATACACAATTAGGCTAGGATGTTAGAAAAGAACTAGTTTATCGAAGGGCTTTGAATGCCAAGCAAAGAAGTTTGGACATAGGCTGTATTCATGAGTCAGGGTGAAGATCAGTGCTATGGGAAATATTGTTCCCACTGAATTCTGATCACCCCTACATTTTAGGAACCTCTTTCTAGGAGGACTTAGTCATTCTTTCCCTTTCCATGTTATGTGTAATATAATGGATCTGGAGCCAAGGTTTTCTTAATTCATGTTTTACATCTAACAATTCCAGGACACGGCAAGTACCTATCCAAACTTCAATATCTTCATCTATAAAGGAGAGTGATAATTCTTACACATTCTGCCTCACAACATTCTTGTAAAAAAAAAAAACCATCTAGTATAATTTAAATCACTACAGAAAAGTGAGCTTTCATCATTCATATTCTTGTTGGTTTATCTTCATGGATATTTTAGTACAGGGTAGCTCAGTAGCTTTGTGGTTGGATTCCAGGGTAGTGGCTCTCACTGGGTTATGCTTATAGATAGTGCATTCCTTTTTTTTTTTTTTAAACAGTCAATCAACAAACATTTATTTAGTGTTTGTTACGTGCCAGGCACTATGCTAAACCCTGGGGAAACAAAGGAAGGAGGGGGAAACAGTCTGTTTTGAGGATGGCCCAGTCTGAAAGACTGCTTATCTGATGAAAAAAAAAATTCCAGTGATTGGTAGTCATCCTACTACAATGGAAGCAGGTTAGTTTTTAAAACTGAGTATGCAACAAAGCCCTGGCCTCCAGCTTCCCTGCAATTATTTTTTTAAGAGAAATTTGTTTATTTATTCTGGGTATACATGTACATTCATTTTTTCATGACTATGGATGGCTTTAATTTCTTCATCTGAAAATTATCTGTTTACCATTTATCAACTGGGGAATGACTTGTATTCTTATAAATGTGACATAGTTCTTCATATATTTTAGAATTGGCTTTAAAAAAATTTTTTATCAGAAACATTGGCTTAAAATTTTCCCCCCAGCTTTATGCTTCCCTTCTTATCTTGGCTGGGTTGGTTTTGTTTGTGCAAAAATATTTTAATTTCATGTAATCAAGGTCATCCATTTTTCATTTCATAATGTTCTGTAATTCTTCTTTGGCCATAAATTCCTCCCTTCTCTAAGGATTTGATAGGTAAATTAGCCCTTGCTCTCCTAATTTTCTTATAGTGTCCATGGTACATTCTTTATTCTCCAACTGTCTATCTGGACTGACTCTTGACTATACTGCCTCTGTATCTGAATAGAAACTTATATCCCCATGGGGAAAAAAAAAACCTCATACTTAGGGAGTCATGATTAAAAAAAAAAATTATCCTTTAAAGCTGATCTTCACTCCATACAACCAATTCTAATGGCTTCTTTCTGTTAATTATTTCCTATTTATTCATTATATAATTTTTTTGTATATATGTTTGCTTGTCATCTTCCCCATCAATTTGTGAGCTTCTTAAGGGCAAAGTCTGTCTTTTGCCTCCCTTTGGGTCTCCATTTGCTTAGCATATACTTGGTGTTTAATAAATGCTTATCAATTAGCTGACTAGTCACCCATGTTGCACCATCTTTGCTTAGATCTACTTCCTTTTCTTATACTTCCCAGTACTCCCTCCTCTTCCCTATGCCATACTTCCCTGGAGAAAGGAAGCTAAGTCAGAAGGAATAAGTTCCAGGCCTCCTGGCTGAGAATGGCTAAGAAGCAATGTTAACAAACAATCTGGTTTCAGCGCTTAACACAGTGGCTGGCACTTAACAAATGTTTATTGATTGATGGTCTGCCTCCTCATGGAGCCTGAGACAGGGCTAGATGGAGCATCAGAAGTCCTGAATTGGGTGAAATAGGGGTAAAGTCAGAATTTTTATTTAAGGAAAACTTGGAGGCTTTTGAGAATATTAGATTTGGAAGGGACTTGACAATCTAGAACATGAAATGTCAGCTGGAAGAGTTGGACCCCAGCACTTAGACTGTAGGAAGGGACTTGACAATCTAGAACATGAAATATCAGCTGGAAGAGTTGGACCCCAGCACCTAGACTGTAGGAAGGGACTTAAGAGTAGAACATAGAGTCATAGAGGGGATTAGGGCCTTAGAATATAAAACATAGGATGTCAAAACTGGATGCATGTGAGCATAAAATGAGAGTATCAGAACTAGAAAGGACCATAAGACAGAGAATGACAGAGACAGAAGAGACCTTAGAAGTCATACAGACCAACTACCTTGCTGTTACCCTAGTGCAGAGAGGGCTTCATTCAGTGTATTTTTCTTCATGGAGTGGCACAATGTCTGACACATAACAGACACTTTGTAAGTACTTGTTGAATGTTTGATTATAGCTGATGCATCTTAAACTGAGAGGGGAAAAAATTTTCCCAAGCTCCCAATCTGAATTAGCAGAATGAACCTTTCTATAGTCATTCCTTTCTGGCTTTTCCTTCAGTGATGCGATGCCTTGGAATACCCACCAGGGTTGTAACCAATTACAATTCAGCCCATGATTCTAACGCAAACCTGGTCATTGACATATACAGAGATGAGAAAGGCGAGGTATTACTGAACAAGAGTGAATCAATATGGTGAGTCCGGGTTGGCAGGGGAGGAGAGGGATGGATAAGGGTCCTCCCAGGCTTCATCCCTAGGATTTCTTCTGCACTAAGAAGATGGAAAACACCCACTGGTTACTGGAGATGGGGAGCAACAATAATAAAGGAATTAGGTGAAGTCTTAGAGTCACAGAGTGTCAGAGTGAAAAGGGCCATGTTCCCAGAGCAGTGCTCTTTTCAGACAGACACCTACCTTTTCTAGCCTCTGAAACCTTTTTCTGAGCCAGCCTTCTAAGGAGGCTGAGTAAGAAACTCTGCCCAGAGTTTGTAAAATGAGGGGATCGAAATAAAATTCTTTTAGGTCTCTTTTTTGCTCTAAATTCTGTGGTATTCTGCCCTAAATAATTGGGAAAGGGTAATTAAGGATTGAAAAAAGAGCCAACTTGTAAAGGGTAATTAAGGATTGAAAAAAGAGCCAACTTGCCTATATTCTAGACCCTTGACTCCAAAATTCATTCATTCATTCATTCACTTTTTTGCCACCCCCAATGGGACATTCATGTAAAGTTTTCTCTCCAGCAATGAGGAAAGGTTTTAGGGAGTCGTGTACTCTCTCCCACTTCCGAATACTTTTGGGAACTGACTCCCTAGGGTTAGGAGTTTATTCTGAAGGGACTAGATTATCATTAAACATCTCTATAAGGAAACCTTTCAATTTGGGGCTTGATAACATTAGACTTAAGGAGCAATTGGACTCTAGTGTGCTTCATCTTTAGAAGTTCTTCTCTTTACCAATACAGATCACAGCTCCTCCATGCCAAAACTGGATTTGTAGTCAGAGACCCTAGGTTCACATTCTAGCTCTGACTTCCTAGCTGTATGACACTAAACAAATAATTTCACTTTTCTGGACCTTAGTGTCTTTCATCTATAAAACAAGAGTATTGGGAAAATTCTATGATCCTGTAATTTCTTCATGAAATGCTGTGGAAAGAACAATGCCGTCTTCTGATGGCCAGTTTTGTAGTGATAAACCTCTCTTTTCCTAGGTAGGTGAGTACTCAGAGGATAAACACATAAATAGTTCCACATGCTCTGGGCCCATTATCAAAGCATTCCTACCTCAATATAACCTGCCAGAGATTACATTGGGCTACCTTTAGTCTTTGAAGATTCAAGGTTACCTCATGGTAAGGTGGAGAAGAGATATTCTCATTGTGATTTATTTTGCTTGGCCCCTAAGGCAAGAACTAGGGCCAGTAGGTGGAAGTTACAAGGAGACAGATTTTGGTACAATGGAAGAAAAAGCTTCCTAGCAATTGGTCCATTTTATTTTTAAATAGCTCTCTCTTGGAAGACAATGAGTTCATCTCTAGAGGTCTGCAAATAGAAGTTGGCTGACCCAGCTGAGTGATCAGTTGTTGAAAATGTTGTAGGAAGAAATCTCCCATTGGTGGGAGTGGGGGTGGATTACATGGTTTCTGAGATCTCTTCCAACTCAGACAGTATGATTCTATAAGCCCTTTCCCTGGGGTTTGTTCAATTTTCTCTGCCTCTCTCTTTTTTTTTTTCTAAGGAACTATCACTGTTGGAATGAAGCTTGGATGACCCGCCCTGATCTAAAGCCAGAGTACAATGGTTGGCAAGCTTTTGATGCAACTCCCCAGGAAAAGAGTGAAGGTAGAAGGATACCTTGAACAGGTTCCTGTGTCCCTTCCCACTGAAAGAATCACAGATCCCTCTTGCAAATGATACTACAGGCTATAATGGAATAGAGCCTTAGATTTGAAGTCAAGGAGTCACCTGCTGGGTGACCTTGAACAAGCCATCTATCCTTTCCCTGGACCTCAGTTTCTTTATCTGTGAAATGAGGAGATTAGATTAGATTAGATAATCCCTTCTGGTTCAAAATACTATGATCCTATGACCCATTCCCATCACTGATTCTGTATCTGGCACAAGCATATGATGTAAGGGCCTATTAATGTTGAAATCTCCCTCTTGGGCATTCCATCTCTTGGTGCTTGGAAGTTCTCAAATGTTGCATCAGGATGAAGGCTTCCAGTGTAGCACACTGGGGAAAGCACTGGATTTGAATTCAAAGGACCTGGATTCTAATTCTAGCCCTACTATCTTTGTGGCCTTGGGAAAGCCCTTTTAATTTACTGGTCCTTCTACTCCTCATCTGTAAAATTAACTTAGACTAGACAAAGATTCCTTAGGGATCTAAATCTATGATCTTCTGATCCATCCCATCAGTCAATCATGGACCTTGAAGGATTGGGAGTCTTTCCTATCACCTATGCCAAGCAGGTTTATCCTAAAGCCACTGAGGTAAAGTTAAATTTATTGCAAATCTAGATTATGTCCAGAAAAATCCAGTACCAGAAGTGACATTTGGTAGTTAAAAGAACTAAATTTAGAGTAAGATGATCTGGGTTCAAAATCCTGGCTCATGGCCTGACTCTGGGGAAATTATGTACCTCTCTTGATCTTTATTTTGTTGGGCGTGGCAATGGATTAGAACAATGGTGTCAAATTTAAATAGAAACAGATCCCGGTGGACAATATATTGAATAAGAAAACCACAAACATTGGCTGTGATATGGTCTACTTTATTTTTAAATGTTTCAGAATTACATTTTAATCTGATTTGGGTCCTGCATTGAAGTTTTGTGGCCTACATTTGCTGTTAGATAATCTCTAAATTTCCTACTAGCTCTAAATCTTATGATCATGTTACTCCAGAAAGATGACCTCCCCAAACACTGATTACATCTGGGCTATTGTGCCTCTAGACAGACAATTCTATTCTGAGGGTCTGGTCCAAACTCTGAGAGTCTCCACTCTTCCCAAATCAGAGAAAAAAAAAAAAAACCCAAACATATAAAAATCAGATAGATTGTTGGAAATATAAGTTACTTTAAGAATCTTCTAGTCTTATCTGCTAATTGTACAAATAGGGAAACTGAGGTTCAGAGAAAGGAAGTACCTTGCTCAGGAGCATACAGCAAAGCTTTTAAAGAATTGGTTCTGGGACTCAGTTTTCCTAATTATCAGTTCATTACTCCTTCCAAATTAATGATTCCCCTGATAACAGATTGAATTTTTCCCTCTTCCCTAGTTGAACAATCAATTTAAAGTAAATGCCAAGAGATTTACATTTGAGCAGGAATCAAAACTTTAAGCTGTAAGAATAAAAATTCTAATGGGAGAACTTTAGGCATGAGCAAGTTGGATTAGAAGAAAAAGAAATTCTGAAAACCATACATTTTAGGTAGTTCTGTTATGAAAGACCAATCCCATTTTGTAGAAATCTCTTCTTTAGCACTCATGATTTTTCTAATTCTTTAGGGACATTCTGTTGTGGACCAGTTTCAATCAGAGCCATCAAGAATGGTGACATAAATACCAAGTATGATGCTCCCTTCATCTTTGCTGAAATCAATGCAGATGTGGTGAACTGGATCAAAGAAACTGATGGGAACTTTAAAAAATTGTATACCAAAACTATGATAGTAGGCATAATGATCAGTACAAAGGCTATAGGCAGGGATGACAGAGAAGATGTCACCCACCACTACAAGTATCCAGAAGGTAAGACACAGGGGAATGGTGTTTATCTCTAGTAGTTAGGGAGCTGTACTCCATGATCCTTCAGATCCCTGCCAGCTCTGAGTTCTCTAAGTATGAGTCTGAGTCCAAGATATTGAAGTTCTGTGAACTAAGAATCTAAGATTCTCTGATTCTAATAATCTTTCTTTCTCTGATCTGTCCTTTGGCTCAAACTTTAAAAAAAAAAGTGCATAAATGTTTAAACATCAAAAATTACCAGCTCTTGATTTTTTTTTAGTAGTCTGGGTATTGTTGTTAATGAATTGTCTCAGTCATATCCAACTCTTCATGACCTCATTTGGATTTTTCTTGGCAAAAGATACTTAAGTGGTTTGCCATTCCTTTTCCAATTCATTTTACAGATGAGGAAACTGAGGAAAATAAGATTAAGTGACTTGCTCAGGGTCACATGGCTAGTATCAAGACATTTTTAAATTCAGGTTTCCCTGACTCCAGGCTCTATTCACTATACCACCTTAGTAGCCTGAGTATTGTTCTTTACTATTTTTTTTGGTGAAAGAATCTTGGTGCTTTTTCTTTTGTTCAATTGTACCAAATGAACATTTGGACCTCTCCCAGTCTTTACTCTTTAGTCAATCAGGATAAATATAAGACAATAGAAAGAAGACACTAGTATTAAGAGTGATAGGAAAGAATTCCTATGAAAGTTAGAATTTTAGCTGGGAGCTGACAAAAGTCAGACAAGGAAAGAGAAGGAGATAAGAGGTAGAAAGTGGCAGAAAGAATTCCAGTCATGGTGAACAGCCAGTCAGAATGACCAGAGTTAGAAGATTAAATGTCTTGTTCATGTGAGAAGGGGTGGAGAGATATGGAACAAAATATGAGAAAATTGGGGAAAAGGGAGGGGGGACAGGCTCTGAATGCCAAACAAAGGATTTTATATTTGATCCCAGAGGTGATAG
>JAJPUD010011671.1:822-19589 GCA_023553655.1 Myrmecobius fasciatus
AGAGAGAGAGAGAGAGAGAGAGAGAGAGAGAGAGAGAGAGAGAGAGACTGTTGTATTTGGGTATGGTGTCTGGTTAGCCTCCTTTAGTCCTTCATGACTCTTCTCAACCATGAGGTGATTCAGGCCAGTTCCAATGGTCTTGTGATGGAGAGAACCATCTACACCCAGAGAGAGAACTATGGGAACGGAGTGTGGACCACAACAGAGCATCTTCACGCTTTCTGTTGTTTGCATTTTGTTTTCTTTCTCATTTTTTTCCCTTTTTGATCTAATTGTTCTTGTGTAGCACGATAATTGTGGAAACGTATAGAAAAATGGCACATATATTGGATTACTTGCCATTTGGGGAGGGAAGGTGGGAAAGGGGAAGGCAATTTGGAACACAAGGTTTTGCAAGGGTCAATTTTAAAAAAATTATCCATGCATATGTTATGAAAATTAAAAGCTTTACTAAAAAAAAGGAAGGAGTCCTTGTTCATGTACGGGCATTTTCCAAGGGCACCAGCCTTTTAAAGCTTTTAACTATTTCCCTCATCATGTTTCACGCAGTCTTCTGCCTTCCTACTTGGGCAGAGCTCTCCATTCTCACCAGAAATCAACAGATGTGGGTTGGGATGCTGGCCATTTCTGCAACCCTGGGCAGGCAACATGGCCTCTCCAAGCCTTTGTTCCCCTCTTTCAAACTAGCTGATCCCCAAGGTCCCCCCGGCTCCAGGATCCCCCACTCAGCTCATCTTTTAGACACGTTCATTATTTCTGGATGCACATGGGCTAAGCCCAGGGAGCTGAAGCTTATTTCAAACCCAGAGTTACTCTAGAAGGGGCCAACAGGAAGTTACTGGTTTTGTAGACACAGCACCAGGGCTCTCTGTTGATCTCCACTGCTATGACTTGAGATAAGCCCTAAATTTCTGAGTGTCATTGTGACTGGCTCCGCCCCTTTTTTATCCCCAGCAAATAGCAAAGTACTTGGCAAATGTTGCTATTCAGTCTTTTTGGTCATATATTATTCCTTTTTTTAAATTTTATTATTTTTATTATAGCTTTTTTTTCTGAGACAATTGAGGTTAAGTGACTTGCCCAGGGTCACACAGCTAGGGAATGTTAAGTGTCTGAGACCAGATTTGAACTCAGGTCTTCCTGACTTCAGGGCTGGTGCTCTATCCACTGCGCCACCTAGCTGCCACTCAGCTTTTTATTTTCAAAACATATGCATGGATAATTTTTAACAGATCCCTACAAAATCTTGTATTCCAAATTTTTCCTTTCCTTCCCCCACCCCCTCCTCTAGAGGGCAAATAATCCAATATATGTTAAACATGTTTTAAAAGATGTCATATTCTTGGGGCAGCTAGGTGGCGCAGTGGATAGAGCACCAGCCCTGAAGTCAGCAGGACCTGGGTTCAAATCTGATCTCAGACACTTAACATTCCCTAGCTGTGTGACCCTGGGCAAGTCACTTAACCTCAATTGCCTCAGCAAAAAGCCAAAAAAAAAAAAATGTCATATTCTTCATGACCCCATTTGGAGATACTGAAGGAATTGGTCATTTCTTCATTTTAAGTTGAGGAAACTGAGGCAAATAGGGTAAAGTGACTTGCCCAGAATCACACAGCTAATATGTATCTAGGCCAGATTTGAATTTTGGATTATGAGTCTTCCTGCCTCCAGGCCCAGCACTGTACCCACTATGTCAACTAGTTGCCCTTGGCAAACAGCAATGATAAACACTTTTTATTCATTCATTCTCATAGTGAATAAAGCTCTGGACTTGGAGGCAGAAAGACCTCAGTTTAAATCCAACGAGTGTGTGTGTGTGTGTGTATGTGTGTGTGTGTGTGTGCATGTGCATCTGGCTCACCATACTAGCATTTCTAGTGGAGGCTGAGTCTCCATTCTGGCTGAAACCCAGCCATGGGAAAGTCTGTTGGACTTAGGGCCAGAAGACGTGGACTTGAATTTAGACTTGGCTGGCTGCTTGTTCCCTGTGGGATTGCAGACTAGTTAAAAAAAAACCTCTCTGAACCTCAGTTTACCCATCTGTGAAATGAAAGTGTGGGTCTACTTGACTTATAAAATCCCTTGAGAAATGTAGTATGGGTAGTGCAGGATCATGCACACTGTAGGAGTTTAATAAGTACTTATCAAATGAATGAATGTTTACAAACATTTAATCCTCAGACATCATGAAAACATGAGCTTCTTTACAAGCTATCATGCTATCACACACACTCACACACACACACACACACATACACACACACACACACAAGTGTTGGAGCTGGAATACTACCTGCCACCTACAAGCTTCCTATTTTAACTAATCCCTGTTGCTAAGTTGCCAACCTCGGGCTTTTCAAACACTTGACAGAAGTCTCCTAAATCTAGGACCCTTAAGGCAAAGTGAAGATCACACAACTTTAGTGACAATTCTGGGGAAAAAAGGAAGTCAGTTTAACAGCCAGAAAGGAGCCCAGAGATCTAGTTCAACCATCCCATTTTACAGAAGGGAAAACTGAGGCCCAAGAAAGGAAAAGAGCTTCCATAAGGCTGGCAATGCTACCTGGCAAAGGGTAGGCCTAAAGCCCATTGTGCAGACCTGCCTTTGAGGGGGATGGGAAATGTTATTTACAACAAACCTGAGTGAAAAGTCCCGTTTTCTTTCCATAGAGTGAGATCATCCAGCACCATGGCTACTCCTGGGAGGAGTACGAGGTCGCCACAGAAGATGGCTATATCCTGACGGTCAACAGGATTCCTTGGGGCAAAGACATTCCCGAGGACCCAGGTAGGAGGCGCCTCAGATGCTTGGGATGCTGGAAAGGAGGAACCCCAGAGTATGCTCCCAGAGTTCTACAGAACCGACAGGGATACATCTCAGACCTTCGGTGGAGGACATCCCATAGCTGACCACTCTTGCTAAGTGGAGATGGGTCCGGGTCTGGGGGCAGGAAACCCTGAGTTCAAATCCAACTTCAGTGTGCCCTGGGGGGAATTCACCTAACTCCTCTCTACCTCAGTTTCCCCATCTGTAAAAAGGAGCTCCCATGGTTGTTGTGAGGATCAAAGCAGATAATATTTGTATAATGTATAACATACTGTCTTGTTTCTTTGCTTCCTCCATACTAGGCAGGTATCCTTCAGTCATTCTGAGTATGTTTGAAAAATAAATCTGGGCCCTTTATGTGGGGCTCATGATGATTAAATTAAAAAGCAGCATTATTTTCAAGTAGAATTTCCCTTTTACAATTTCTATGGTTGGGTTTGGGTTTTTTTTTAAGATTTGTCTGGTAAATCTAAGGTTATACATCTTTAGTCCCCCTTCCTACATTTGATGTCCACCATTTAAAACTCCAGTGTCCAATAGTCGTATGTATGTTTTTGAGATCAAATTTCACGGGGGTAAATTTAAGCCTCAATCAAGTTCCAAGTTCTGAGTTGGGCTAAAATGTCCCCGGAACAGATAAGAAAATCCCACTGGATTCAATTAGAAGCTGTTATTCCAGTTTTTTGGTTGGTCCCACGAAGACCCAATCTTGGCTCATTTCCCTAAGTTCAAAGAGAACGACCTGAGTTGCCAGACAGAGCACACCACAGGCTAAACTTGCCGGGCTTCCTTGGTTTGGGCCAGCATCATTCCTCAGTTTCCTCGTGAGACTCATCCCTCCCTTACGTCCTGTAATACGGTGGCCATTCGTGACATCTGAACTTCTCTCTTCCCCTTTCTAGGGCCGAGGCCGGTAGTGTTACTGCAACACGGTCTGCTTGGTGACGCAAGCAACTGGATCCTGAATCTTCCTAACAACAGTCTGGGCTTCATCCTGGCCGATGCCGGATATGACGTGTGGATGGCGAACAGCCGAGGGAACACCTGGTCTTGCAAGCACAAGAACCTCTCGGTCGACCAAGATGAGTTTTGGGCTTTCAGGTAGATGGGGATGTTGGGAATAATGGTGGAACACTGGGAAGAATGGCAGAACATTGGGAATAATGGTGGAACACTGGGAAGAATGGCAGAACATTGGGAATAATGGTGGAACATTGGGGAAAATGGCAGAACATTGGGGAAAATGGCAGAACATTGGGAAGAATGGCAGAACATTGGGAAGAATGGCTCAACAGCCTACTGCGGAAGAAGCCAGCTAGCTGGCTAAGAGCCAAGCAAGGATCTTTGACTTACTGGAAACATTTATATGGGTAGTCCTCCCAACCCCAAGTCAACTATGTTGACTAATAACTTCCATTACCATCCTCTGCCCTCAAAGAGTTTGCATTCTAATGTATGCAAATAACCACACAAATTATGTACACCAAAAAGTGAGAAGTCATCTCAGAGGGAAGTGAGGGAGGGGCAGTGGGGAGGGTCTGCCCAAGAAGGTGGAATCTGAAGGGAAGCAGGAGAGGAAGGTGAAAACGTTCTAGATACAGAGAACTCTATGGTCACAGTCCTCGACCCAGACAAAATAAGTAATCTTAGTTCTAACCTTCAAGTACTCCAAGAACTTGGTGAGGCTGGAAATTACAGAGAAGTTGCTGCCCTACACGTGGGATCTGTGAATTTGTTTATTTATTTTGGATATTTTGTTAACATCAATAGAACTGATTTCCTTTCCAGCCCTATGTATTTTATTTTATGCGCTTAAAAATACTATTCAAAGATGGGGTCCACAGGCTTCTCTAGAGTAGGACTTCTCGGAGCAGTGGATAGCAGGAAATCAGGAGGACCTGAGTTCAAATTTGACCTCAGACATTTAATACTTCCTAGCTATGTGACCCAAGCAAATCAATTAACCCCAAATGCCCCAGGGGAAAAAAATAGAGTAGGACTTTTTAAACTTTTTCCACTTAGGACCCCACCTTGAATCTGAGCCGAGGCGTTTCTGGCAGTGTTCATGCGTGCACAGTGCAAAGGGCTCCTGTTGTGTATTCAGGACTAAGGCTCCAGTGAAGTGCAATGCATCATGGGAGCACTGCCAAAAACACTTCAGATCCATCACATATTTGATTTGGAATTAATTTGGGGGACTTGCTTTGAGAAACCTCATGAGAAATTCATATTCAGTTCCCTGATATGTTTAAGGTCTTTAAATAAACAATTTAAGAATTTAAAAGTGTTATTCCAGAATACCAAAGGACTCCCCAACAGTTGTGTGAAAGGCGAAGAAGTCTTGGTATAAGGAAAGTCCAATGAAACCGGGGACCCGGACCCTAGCCCTAGTCCTAATAATAGCAGCCACTACAACGATGCTTTTAGTGATTCTACAGAAGATGAGCCTACATCCCAACAGTTTTGATTCAGGAACAAAAAAAACAAAAAACAAAAAACAATCATTTCATCTCAGCACCAAAGTTTGCAGAACATTAAACCAATCTTCATTCTAAGAAGACTGTGACCCATCTTCAGACTATTTCTCTCTGGACTCCACCAAAAAGCTAGGAAGGAAGGACAACAATAACAGCATTCGGTTGATACTTTAAGACCATGATGTCACGGTCCGGTAGAAATAGGAGCCACAGTAAGAGGGGCTTCCTACCTCGGTGGGACACGGTGGGCGCTGTATAAAAAAGCGTCACTGATCATTCCCGTTCTGGGCAATCGTGGAAGTTGAGGCAAGTTGGGGTCTTGGTCAGTTCTGTAGCCGGAGCCAGACGCCCATTCTCTTGGGCCGCCAGTTGAGATACGTGCTTCCGTGAGCATGAGCTGGGTCCAGTCCATGAGAACTCACCCGTTCTCCCGTCAATAAGCCTGTAAATATCTTGTTGTGTCTTTTTTTAACGCTGCTCTGTTCCCAATGCAGGAATGGTAATCTTTCTATAAAACTTTCTTTCCCCTTGTAGTTATGATGAGATGGCTAGGTTTGACCTTCCAGCAGTGATAAACTTTATTTTGCAGAAAACGGGCCAGGAAAAAATATTTTATGTCGGCTATTCACAAGGAACCACAATGGGTATGTTGAATGGGGAGCCGGTGTGTAAGTTAACCACCTCTGGAGACACAGCGGCGTATCTCTTCTCTGTCTCATCTCTCCACTCTTTCCTTCTGCTCCCCAGAATGTCCCACACAAACCTGTTATTCCTTAAATAGAGAGGGAGGATGACACCTTTGTGCAATTCTGCCTCACTTAAATGCAATCCACACATAAGTCAAGGTATCAACCAGTGATATCATCAATGCTCTTAAAAAACAAAGAACAAGGGGCAGCTGGGTGGTGCAGGGGATAGAGCAGCAGCCCTGAAGTCAGGAGGACCTGAGTTCAAATCTGGTCTCAGACTTAATACTTCCTAGCTGTGTGACCCTGGGCAAGTCACTTAACCCCAATTGCCTCAGGAAATATATGTGTGTGTGTATGTGTGTGTGTGTGTGTGTGTGAGAAAGAGACAGAGAGAGACAGAGAGGAGTCCACAAAATTGGGCAGCCCACCGTAGGGGGCCTGGCTTATCTGGACCATCACTGCCCCCATTTGACAGATCTATAAACTGAAGCTCTGTGGGCAGCTCCCCATGGCTTACTGAGTAAAGTGCAGACTCCCCCATGGGTTTTCCGAGGCCTTTGATGATTTGGTGCTTCTGAGGCTTTCTGCTCTTACTTCCTATTCTCTTGCCAACCCCTTCAGTGGCCATTGTACTTCACTGGGGGATTAGCTTGCCTAAGGACCTGTGTGCAGCATAGAACAACAGCTGAGGCAAGATTTCCCAATCCCCTCTCCCCTTTCTCCAAGCCCCAGGACTGGCACAACCCCCTGGTGTCCCAGTTGGGGAGGATTTGATATCTGGAGCCCAGAAGCAGTCAGACCCCAGGGCAGGCCCCATTCAAAGCCTCTGCAGCTTGCTCAGATCGGCAAGACCCTGGCTCATCTTCCTGACCCTGAGTCATCTCGGTGCCAGGATGAGGCATCCAGGCCTTAGAAGCCCCATTCCGCGGGCGCTGCCTCAAGCCACAGAGGGAGGCTGACTGAGCTTGGGCTAAAATTCAAGCCCGAGAGCTTTCTAAATCAGGAAACCAATCTTTTTTATAGGAGACGTAGCCCTGGGTGCCTCAAGCAGAGCCAGGTGCGGGGATCCTTTTCTAATTAGCCCCTTTCCCCAACCCAAAAGTGAGCCAAGGCTTTAATCTTCTCTAAATAGCTTTGTGCCTCAGTTTCACAGCCAGAATGATGGGGTCACCTGCAGGCTCTGCTCACATGGGCACAGGAGCCTTGACCAGGGCACTGTCCCTGCAAGGAATGGTGAGCATCCAATCCAGATATCTCAAAAGATAGGAAGTCATTGGGTCATCAATATGGAGCTGGCAATGACTCCATTGTACAGAGGAGCAAATTGGGGGAGGGCCTTGCCCAGGACCCCACAGCTGCTATCTGAGGCAAGATTCAAAATAAGGACTTCCTATTTCTAAGCCCTGGCCTCCATCTACCCTCCGCCATTGGGCTGGGACTGTCTTGGAGCTTACGGTAGGAAGTGAGATCTACTCCCTTCTCTTGTTGATCCTGAAGTCAGGAAGGGACAGTTGAGTTTTGTCTTTGTTCTTTGTTGTTTTCTCTATCTTGGTTTGTATAAAATGAGGTGGGCAAGAGATCCTGGCGAAGGTGGGGGGGCCAAGTGTAACAAAGATATGGCGCCAGGGATCCTTTTCATTAAAGGGACTATAGAAGCTTGGGAGATTAAAAGATTAGATTATAGAAGATTGGGAGATGACATCACACAGTGGCTAGGGAGCTGGCCTTCGAGTTGGGAAAGCTTGGATTTGAGTCTCCTTCCATCACATCCCAGTCATGTGACCTTGAGAAAGAGACCACCTCCCATAGTTCCAGATCTTAACAAAGTGCCTGGCACATAATAGGTGCTTAATAAATGCATTTACTGAATGACTGGGCAACTCTAAGATGAGAAGTTGCAAAAGAGCCTCTCTCCTTGATAGGGAAAGTTATTTCTTGGGAGTTCCCATACTGACAAAATCACGCGTCCAATAAAAAATAAAAATTAAAAAAGTTCAAAACCTTAAGAATTGTTAAGTAATCTGCTAAAGTATTTCCATCTGAATCTCATCGATGATGCATCTGGGATCGAAATTCTATAGACAGTCTTCATCCTCTTTTACAGATGAGGAAACTGAGGTTCAGGGAAATGTGAACTCAGGTCTTCGGGACTCGAAGTACAGTTTTTACTCACTACCCTACACTGCCTCTCAACATACATAAGATTGACTGAAACCTTTATTTTAATTTGTATCCAATTCCGGCCCAGAATCCTTTGTGAAACCCACCTTCTCATCCCAGACAGTTGATCAAGGCAGAAGATGGGAGTGGGGGGTCCAAGCTAGTTCATCACCTTGGGGCCCTAACTGATGGCAGAGTGGGAACCCCCAATGCAGATGGGTTAAACTCCCCGGTGCCATGGGAACTCCCTTCCCTGAGCCTGAGAGGGGGGATCTGGGGGGAGGATCCCATAGCTCCTCCTCACTCCTCTCTTCTGCCCCCTCAGCCTTCATAGCCTTTTCCACGATGCCTGAGCTGGCCCAGAGAATCAAAATGTATTTTGCTTTAGCTCCGATTGCCTCAGTTAAACATTCGAAAAGCCCTGGGACCAAATTCTTGCTCCTGCCCGAGATAATGATCAAGGTAAGTGGGAACCCAGCCCACAGCCAGGTAGAAATTCAGGCAGAAGCTCCCAGGGGTGCTGTGGGGACAAGTCCCTCCCCACCTGCTGAGACCTGCCCAAGCAGAAGCAAGGAGGCAGGCTGCTGTCAGGCTTCCCCCTTCTAACACCCACGTACCTGTCCGCAAATGTCAAACTGATGTTCCTAAAACACCCAGCTCGAACGGGGTTACTCCCTTGCTCAACAGCATCAGTGGCCTTTGTGACCCCCAAGATAAAACAGAAAATCCTCGGCCCTCCACAATCCCTTTCCAGCCTCGCGTTATTATTTTTCCCTTCAGATGCCCTCCATTCCCTTTAGCTGTTCTCCATGGAGGGTATCCCGTCCTTCCCCACCATATCTTTTTCTGTCCCTCCTATCTAGAATGACTCCCTTTTCATCTCCCCAGTTTGGCCCAGTACCAGGCACATAGTAGGTGCTTAATAAATGTTTACTGATTGGTTGATTGACTTATCCCAGAGCATGTTTGGCAAGAAGGAGTTTCTTCATCAGCACAAGTTTCTCCGGCAGTTTTTCATCCACTTTTGCGGCCAGACCATTCTGGACCAGCTCTGCAGCAACATCATCCTGTCCCTGGGAGGATTCAACATCAACAATCTGAACATGGTAGGAGGCTGGGCTGTCCGGACTGGTACCCTGAAGCTCAGGCAGGAAGCCACCAAACTAGGGGGGGCACAAGGTTTTCCACTCTGTGTCCCACTGCTCATATTTAGAACCCAGAAACGAGCTAGCCTGCATCCCCAAACTGCATTGCAAAGATCCATCCCTGATAACATGCTGCAGGAGAGAGACAGACAGAGAGAGACAAACAGAGAGAGAGAGACAGACAGAGACAGACAGAGAGACAGAGACACGGGGGAAGGGGGGAGAGAGGATATATGTATATATGCATTGCACACATCCACACACAAGCCATATTGATTTGGGCCAGGGTCGGGAGAGGGGAAGAAAGATTAGGAAAAACTTCCTGCAAGAGAAAGCCAGTCCAAAAAATTGTCTAGGGCAAGCTAGATTTTATTTGCACCCTCAGAATATAGTCTAGTGTCTGGTATACAGTAGGTGCTTAATTGATTCCTAAACAAGAGCAACCTTGACCCCAGTGGGGACCAGCAAAGCCGCTACATCATAATGTCCAGGATTTTGGTCATGAATGGGACATATTTTCATAACTAGATCATCAAAGTGTTATTCTTGAGGCACATAGAAACCCTGCTTGATTCTCATGGTCCACAGGGTAGGATTTACCTGTGGCTCCTCCCAGAATCCTGACTTCCCCTGGGACCTGGAGAGATGGAGGGTGATTCTCCCTTCTGGTCCCTGCATTTTCAGAAGCTGGAGAATGGCTTTTACCCCAATTGGGGCACAACCATTTCTCTGGGACTTTTTCCATTTGAGCCAAAACACTTTGACAACTTAAAAACAGCTGTTTTACTAAAGAATACTATGAATGCCATCATTTAAATAATTAATAGTATAGCATTCAATAATTAAAAGCAGTGTCTTATTATAGTATTCAATAATTAATAGTTTATATTTTATAATTTAAAATTATATAAATAATTCCTTGTGGGAAGAGAAATGTTGATACACACTTTGCTGGCCTGAGTCAAATGGCCTTTTGTGACCAACAAACAAGAGGCACGGAGGATCGGACACGTTCCTAGAGAGGACAAGCCAGCAGCAGACTTTGGAGATGTTATTTTGTGCTTGTTTGGCAGGTGGGACCTTGGTCCTAGCAAGCCCTGAACTGTTAATTGTTGCACACACACACACACACACACACACACTGAGTCTGTTGGCTCATTGAGGTTGGTGCAACACTCTTCACTAATACAGATTGCAGCCCCTCTCTGATTAACGCATGGGCTCCAGGAGGTGGAGAACTGCTGAACTGCTGCCTCAGGAGGATCATTCCTGAATCGGGTTTGGTCGGCTGTTAGTTAGCCATTCATCCCCAGGTCCAGCAGGAAGCCCTGCAGGTTTCTCCCCTGGGGTAGCTTTCAGGAGTCCAGGCTGACCTCCATGAGACAAGGAGGCTCAGAGGAGGACTCTGCACCTGAGCATACAAGCAATTTTGAGCACATCAGTCAAAAAAGCCTTCTTTAAATGCTTGCTTGCTTAGATAAGCACTGACGATGTAAAAACACACATTAATTTATTGTTACGCCCAAAGAACTTGGAGTCTGGGGGGAGCTACAACATTATGGAGAGAAATGTTTAAAAGGCTGGCCATCCCATATCTCTATGATCTACTCCAACAGCCTCCCAAGCTGCATCTGGTAGTTCTATGCATGGAGAAGCCATTCAGACCATTATTCCATGAAGATTTCCCAAGGCTCTAGTGCCTAAGATCCCAAATGTCCAGGACACACCAAAGATAGGTTAAAAAGCCCTTGGCTTGAGGGGGCCTCTGTTACTAATGCTCTTCCTCATTCTCCTTTTTGTTTCCCTCTACTTTGATCTGTTGCTTCCATTCCTTACCTGGGGAGAGCCTTTCCATACATGGAGATCCTCCTAAGGAGAAAAGAGTAGCCCCAGAGACCTATGGGGCAGGGCCCTTGGCAGAGAGGATCCAGCCCAGCTTCCTGTGCTTGTAGCCAGTTAGTCACTTGATGATCTAGCCTTCCTTCCTGCTTCCTTGCAGAGTCGAGCCAATGTCTACGTCGCCCACACTCCTGCTGGAACATCGGTACAGAACATACTGCACTGGAGCCAGGTAAGACTGCCCACATCCTCATCAGTGCTCCAGGCCTCTGCACCGGGGCTGGTGAATGCTTAGGGGATGAATCAAATGATGGTCTGAAACTTATTTATTTCTGTGCATGTATAGCTAGTGGATACGTTCGTGAACACCCAAAGGAGACTGAAAACACACCCACCATCATAGAGCATGAGTTGCTCAATAATTTGCCTTCATCTGCATTAAGAGAAGCCTTATCTCCAGGATGAGGGGTGTGTCGACCCACTGGACCCTGCCCTACCCAGATCCCATGTGGGCCATGATGACCATTTCCAGGCGCCATAGTTTTAGGACATTCTTAGGCCAGAGTATCCAAATAACAGTCTCCATTTTGTTGAAAGACCTTGAGTTCACGTTGTACAACACGCAGTGGGCATTTAATAAAAACTTGTTGATTGATTAACTGGCTGATTAGCCAGTGGTTGGAGCTGGGGCTTTTAGTCCAGAAAAGAAAAGACTCAAGAGAGATGTGGTCACTGTCTATTTGAAAAGCAGGTACAAGGGAAGAAGGTTCAACTGGTTCTGTTTGAGCCCAAATGAGGGACTCAGGAGCAGCAATGGAAGGAAGCTTTAGAGCAGTCCAAGCCAAAGATGATGGACTATCTGGAGAGCTAGTGGGTCCCCCCTGGCTGGAATCTTCACCCAAAAATTGGCTCACCAATTTGGAGCTCTCTCTCCATCACTTGTTAGTGAAGTCTAGTAGAATGATAGCAAGGACCGGGTTCCTCTCGCTGGAGGGTTATTTTCCATAAATGGGCTGGCCGTTGAGCTTCTTTCTGTGTGCTAGGAGAGTGGAACTGCACTTGGTGGGTAGGGCACATGATGAGATCCAGACTTTGGTACAGAATTGGGACGTTCTCAGACAGGCTCTTCTGCCCAGCCCTGGTTCCCTTTCCTTGCATACACTGGTGTGAGCTCACTAAGAGTGCCTTGGTAGCCATCCATTCGTGAAGTATATCCCATCCTGTGCCCGGGACAGTGTGAGGGCCTTTATGAGGGGAGCAATCGGGTGTGTTTCCAGTCCCCATAGAGGTGTTAACAAATACACAATCCTTTTGTACTTGAGTTCATTTTTTAAATTGTGTTTGCTTATCTGGATTCATTGTTCTCAGTGGTCACTTTGGGGGCTTTCAGCAGCGCAGATTAAGATCTCATAGTCTCCCCACAAGCTCCCTTCCAAAATCAGTGAGAGCCATCAGACCCACTGACATCACTGCCTCTCCAACCTGTCTTTAAGACTAAAAAACATTATTTAACAACAGTAAATTATTAGAGACCCTCAATGTCCCTTTCAACCATGAAAAAAAGTTGAAATTGCAGCAGATTGTCCATGCAGGCCCCAGCCTGGAACGGGGGGACAGTGAGGGCTTTGGGACCAAGAGTAGCCCAGGAAGCCCAGCCTACTCTAGAATGGTGACCACTGTCAAACTGCCATCTCACTCCCTTCTGAAACATAGTAGGCTTTCTAAAGAAATAAATACCCAAGTCATCTTCCTTCCAGGGCTGTGCCGTGGCTTCTGGGAGCTCAGGTAGCTAGTGCAGTAAATGTCTGTCCTTGCTGTCATTCTATTGGACAAGTGATGGAGAGAGAGCTCCAAGTTTGCAGAGGGTTCCAGGTATGAATATGTTGTTCTGTTTCCTTTCCCCTTGAGTCTCAGATAGACGAAGTGGCCCAGGGGATGGGGAGCCAACCTCTGGGGAAGGAAAACCAGGATTCGTGGCTCATCTCTAGCACATACTGACTGAGTGGCCCCGGACAAGTCATTTGATGTCTCTGTGGCCCCCAGACAGCTCTGGAGTTGCAGTGAAGGGGCTGACTTGCCTTGCTAGAGGAAGTATCTTCACAATTCCCTAAACCAATGAAATCAAAGGTCCAGACCCTAGTTGTTTTAGCTTTTCCCCATCTTTAGGATGTTGGCACTGAAGGTGTCATTTTGCCCATTTTAAAGAGAAAGAAACTGAGAATCATAAAATTTCTATCTAAGTCACCCAAAGTTTCTTTAACCTTATTACCTCTAGAACCAAATCTAAATGCCTGGGTTGGAGCATTTGATGCCCTTCATGACCTTGGAGCTTCCTACCTTTCCAGACTTCTTATATGTCACTCACTCTGACCCCTCTGGGGATCCAAGGCAGTAGCAGTTCCTTATAATTGACATCTCATCTCCGATCTCCATGCCTTTGCCCAGGCTATCCTACTTGCCTGGAACGCCCTTGCTCCTCCCCTCTGCTCCTTAGAATTTTGAGGTTTCTTTAAGATTTAGCTTAAGTACCATCGCCCAGACTTTTGATTCTCCCGAGCTGTTAGTGACATCTAAAGGGTCTAGTGGTCCCTTTATTGGCTTTTTACTTACTTTGTCTAAAATTTGTATCCACTTCTATGTTTATAGGTTACTTCCTCTATAGAGTGGAAGCTCCTTGAGGGCAGGAATATTTCAGCCCCTACTAATTAGATGGAAGAATAACTTCATCAAGTTACTTTAATAAAATTTTGATCTCTATTTCCTCCCGTTTCAAGACAAATAGTGAAATGAATATGATTGTATAAATATAACTTCTATCAGATTGCCATCTTGGAGAAAGGGAAAGGAAGGAAGGGGGAAAATTAAAATTAAAGTCTTCTAAAAGTCAATGCTGAATACTATCTTTACATGTAATTGGAAAAAATAAAATAGAAAGTGGCTAAAACAATTTTTAAAATTCACCAAGTCAAAGAATTGAAGAATCTAGGAGCTGGAGGCAACCTCTGAGGGCATCTAGCCCCACCTATGGGTGAAAAAGAATTGTACCCATCACATAGCTGTCCTACCTTTGCTCCAAGACCAGATCGGGACACTTGGGGACCGTGATAAGAAGTCTTATGGGTGTTTTCATATCTTATACCCATTGTCTCTAGTTTCTTTAGTCGGTCCTCAGGTGGTATGAGCTGGAAGCTCTTTACCATCTCACTTACCACTTTCTAGGAGCTTCCCAGAAAATCAATATCCTTCCTACATGTATTCCCAGCTCTGAATGTAGCAATCTGGGTATGACCCAAGCAGGACATAGTGCAGGGGGTTCTATCACCATTCAGGACTGGACTCCATGACTCCCCAGCAGGCTTAAGTATTTTAGCTGCCATTCCACACCACGGACTTTTTTTGAGCTTGCAATCCCCTGAATTGCCCCGATCTTTTTGAGAACAGTATCTATCATGCTTCTTCCATCTTGCTTTTGGGATGGAGAGTTTACATTTTCTCCAGTAGATTTCACCTGGTTAAATTTAGCCCAAAGCCCAAATGTCAAATCCTTTATCGATCCTGTTGGTCGCTGGCTTGTCTATCTTTCACGGCTTAGCGTCATCTGTAAATCTGAGAAAGGTCCCAAACTATGCCTTTGTCCACAGAGTTGGTTAGAGAAGGTGTAGTCGGGGCAGCTAGGTGGTGCAGCGGTAAGAGCACCACCCCTGAAGTCAGGAGGACCTGAGTTCAAATCTGGTCTCAGACACTTCCTAGCTGTGTGATTCTGAGCAAGTCACTTAACCCCAATTGCCTCAGCAAAAAAAGCAAAAAAAAAAAAAAAGAAAAGAAAAAAGAAAAGAAAAGGTGTAGTCTAGGGCCAATGCCAGATCCTTGAGACACTCCACTGGAGACCATTTTACAAGCTGACAGCAAACCATCAAGCGAAGTAGCATTTATTAGGCACCTATTATGCATTGGCCACCATACTGAATGAAGTAACATTTCTAATCATTGACTATTTCATCTATTGTGTGTACCTGCCAGAGGTACATAAGCTGAAAAAACTCATGTCTCTCACCTTCAAGGAGCTTGTAACTGACTAGAGGAAATTAAATCTGGTTTCTTTATTTTGATTTCTCTCTCGATCCCTGCCTATCTTATAGGGAACAGATTGGTATTCCATTTCCAATGCTCAAGCATTTTGTGCTAATGTTACCTCCTTCTTCTTCCTCAAAGGCAATGAATTCTGGAGAGCTCCAAGGATATGACTGGGGAAGTGAAACCAAAAATCTGGAGAAATGCAATCAGGTAGGGGAAAAATGTCACCTCCTGAAAGGATGTCAGCCATCTTTGGAAAGTTATACAATTGCAAGATCTTAAAGAGAGGAATAGACTACCTGGAGCCCAAAGGAGGAGGGATGCTTTGTGGAACCAGCACTGATAGATCCACTCCTTTGGGTTAAGTGGTCCCTGTATCCCATCACCAAGGTAGACAAGGAGGCTTTGCTGCACTTGGAGGAGGCAAAAAAAAGTAGTATCAAAGGTCAGGCTTTTCAAATGCCCAAACTTGGGGGTACGTTGGAGTCTACCAAATCCAACCCCATTTTTTACAGAGGAAGAAACTGAGGAACAGGCAATTAGAAGAGTTAGGACTCAACTGACGGTCCATCTTGGTTTCAGATTCAGGGCTCTTTCCACTCTTTCACACTACCTATTTGGAATGAATCCCTTCTGTTTATTGTGTTTTATTTGAATGGGGAGAAAGTCACCCCATAACTTGAATACAAGTAAGAAATTCCAGGAAAATTGAAAAATCCCACTAACAAGATTGTTACTCAATCAACTAACATTTATTAAGCTTCTTCCGTATATCAAACACCAGCTAAGCATTTGGGATAAAAAGAAAGGCAAAAAACCAACCAAAAAAACCCAGTCCCTGCTCTCAAAGAGCTCATACTATTGATGAAGTCGTAATGATTTCTAGAGAAAGATGATGAGATAGAAAAATGGGAGAAAAAAGATAGATGTCTCATGTTTAAAAATATTTTTAAAGAAAGAAGAATACATAAACCAAATTATTTTTCCTGTATTTGTTTTATTATGGGTGGGATAATTTATGGTCATTTACAAAGAAGTGCATGATGGGAATGGAGTAAATGGAGAATTAGATAGGAGCTTTGGTGTAAATGATGTTATCAGAGGAACATTTGATTTGGGAAACTATGGACTGATCATGGGATAACAGGTGGACAGTATCTGTATTTTGATAGTTTCCCTTCAATGAAAAGAGAACACAAAGACTGCCGCTAGCACCTTGGCCAGCAGCCAAGTAAATTTATGGTAGGACATGGACAAGAGTTGGATGGTGCAGGTAGGTGTGAATGAGTTGTGACTTACATTATTGGAGGGAAATGTCTACATCAACACTGGAGTATTGGATAATAATTTTAAAAATTATAAATTTACTATGCTTTATTACTGGTCTTTTATTACTTTATAGTTTGTGAATGCAATTCAAGAATTTTGATTTTCTTTTTTTTTTTTTTATCTAGCCAACCCCTATGAGGTACCAGATTAAAGACATGACTGTCCCAATAGCAATGTGGTCTGGGGGTCAAGACTGGCTTGCAGATCCTGATGATGTCAGCATCTTGCTCACTCAAGTGACCAATCTTGTCTACCATAAGAACATCCCAGAATGGGCCCATACAGACTTCATCTGGGGACTGGATGCACCCCAGCAGTTGTACCGGGAGATCATTGAGATGATGAAGCAGAAGGAAATGAGCCTCTCCCTGGAAAACTCTGGGAGGACCCCGATGGTGATACTCTGACATGGGGAAACCCAGGTCCATGGGGAACTAAGGATGGGAATGAGGGGGAGAATTGTAAGAAAAGAAGGGAAGGAAGACTTAGTCTATCTACTTTCCTTGATGATTTTCTCAATTTGATACTAGAACGGACATGAGCATTTCTCTGTTGATAATAAAATTATGATTCGGCTTGGGGGGAAATATAGGAATCCTTGAACTTTGTTATATTCACCTGCCTGGAAAATGTGGCTGTTCAAAGTAGCCTGAAGGAAGACTCAAACAAAAAATCAACTAGATCATAAGTGAGGGAGGCTGTGTTGTTGCCTCAATTATCCAAATATTTTACAGTGAAAGTGTCTGGGGGCCCTGAGCCAAGGGCAAGTAGGAACTGCTTAAAACATCTGTCTCTATAGAAGAGTGATCATTCTTACTAAATCTATACACTGAGAATATCAGATCAAGAGAAACAAGTTCAGAAGTCACTTCTTCATGGAATATTAGAGCTTCTACTCTCAAGAGACCTCAGAGATCATCTGATCCAACCCCCACCTGAATGAATGCCCATACCACACCCAACCCAATGGCCATCCAGCCTCTAGACAGAGAATTCTCATGCAGGGGTATCTACTACTTCCTGAGACAGCCTGTTCCATTCTGGGATAGCTCTGGATATCTGATAGATTTGATATCTAATGCAAACATTGGTAGAAAAAAATGGGCAGTTGGGGGCACAGAGAGCTGTACCTGGCATCAGGAAGCCTCATCTTCCTGAGTTCAAATCTGGCTTCAGACATTTACCAGCTGTGTGACCCTAGAAAAGTCTCTTTACCCTATTTGCCTCAGTTTCCTCTTGTATAAAAATTATCTGAGAAGGAAACGGTAAACTACTTCAGTATTTCTGTAAAGAAAACCCTAAATAGGGTCACAAAGAGTCAGACATGCCTGAAAAAAAACCAAACAACAACAGTCCAAATTTGCCTTTGCTACTATTCCTCCCTGCTGTTCCTATCCTGGTCCACTGGGACCATACAGAACAGGCTGTTACAGTCTCCTCATTTTATAGATGAAGGAATTCCAGATCTGGCTTTCCTGACTCCATCTTTTCTGTTCTCTTACTTTGCACTGAGGCTTAAGCTCTCAGGGATGATTGTTAGAACACTAAGCAATGTAGATTAATCATTGAAGCAACGTAGATTAATCATTGGAGACAGGAGCAACCTCTGAAAATGGAACTGATGTTAATGATAATCCTGCTTTAAAAAAAAAAAAAAAAAAGCAAAGTAGGGGCAGCTAGGTGGTGCAGCGGATAGAGCACCAGCTCTGAAGTCAGGAGGACCTGAGTTCAAATAGGGTCTCAGACATTTAACATTCCCTAATTGTGTGACCTTGGGCAAGTCACTTAACCTCAATTGCCTAAGCAAAAAAAAAAAAGCAACGTCAGTTTTTGATTTGCAACTAGGTTGGAAGCCCCTGAAGACAGGGGGGTCTTCCACTGTTTGTGTTCCCCCAGCAGATAGTTAACAAATATTTATTTATCTAACCTACAGAGAAGTCATCTCGTATGGGAGGGAAGATATTGGACCCTCAAGTTCAAACTCCATAGCTGACACTAGTTGTCTGGGCTTTCTGGAAATTAGGCAGCTCCCTAAGATTGTCTCCTAAAGTTAGAGACGGATCATGATCTGTGCTGGCAAATACTATGGAGTAACATGAACAAAGTGAAGAATGGAAGCCCCAGTCAGACCTCTCCCCTCTCTGCTCAAGTTTGACACCTTTATCCAGAAATTTCAAGTGTGTGTGTGTGTGTGTGTGTGTGTGTGTGTGTGTGTGTGTGTGTGTGT
>JAJPUD010011671.1:19599-44082 GCA_023553655.1 Myrmecobius fasciatus
TGTGTGTGTGTGTGTGTGTGTGTGTGTGTGTGTGTGTGTGTGTGTGTTGGGGAGGGGACAGAAGAGAGAGACATGGTTGACATCATCCAGGTTAAATATATCATTTCTTTATGTGGAACCATCTGAAGAGGTGAAATTATAAAGATATATTAAAACATGATAGATAAAAACCTTATATTCCTCTGAGATTTTGTTCAAGACGTAGAGAGACAGGAGAGTACATTGGTGAGAGCCCTTGCTCTGAAGTCAGAGGATCTGGATTCAAATTCCACCTCCCCTACTTGCCTATGTGCATCAGATGATATATTAAGAATTGGACAGGGGCAGCTAGGTGGCACAGTGAATAGAGCATCCCTGAAGTCAGGAGGACCTGAGTTCAAATGTGACACTTAACACTTCCTAGCTGTGTGACCCTGGGCAAGTCACTTAACCCCAATTGCCTCAGCAAAAAACAAAAACAAAAACAAAAACAAACAAATCCAAGATGGCCTGAGCTAATGTCCATCCATATGCCAGGAATATCAGGACACAAATAGGAACAGAGTGCAAAAGGAGGGAGAAGATGAAATCAACCTGATTGGGGATGATAAAGCACCTGGTAGAGTGCCTTCAATATCACACTAAAAACTTTATATTTATCTAAGTACAATCAGGAGTCACCAGATAATTTTGAGTGGGAAAATAGGTCAGACCTCAAGGTTACTTTTCACAATTGCCTCATTCTCCCTTCTAGCCACGCTGGACTTCTCACTATCAGCTGTGCTGGTCATGTCGATTCTCCCCTTTGTACAGATTCTCTCACCTCCACCACCTAGATTCCCTCGTCTCCTTGGCAGGTTCCATGCACCTGCCACAGGAAACTTCCCCTCTTCCTTTAATAATCAATACTCTCTCCCTCTTCCCTAAATTGTCAGAATTTGTTTATCCTATCTACCCCAGCCCACCCCCAGTACAATTCTACCTCCTCGGATCACGGACAGATCTTCGTCTGCTTTTTTAGCCTCGGTGATTGAGCAGGAGCTTCAGATATTACAGTGCTTAGACTGGGATCAAGGAAAGCCATTACAAGGATGCTGTTACAAGGGTCTGGGGGGAGAAGTGATGGAGGCTAGCCCTAGGAGGGTAGCTCTGTGCACAGGGAAGAAAGGACAGATATGAAGGGCATGGTAGAAGGAGAATGGACAGGATTTGGCAAGAGCCTGAACGGGGGTGGTGTGAGTGGAGCACAGCTGGTTCCTGGAAAGTTCTGAATCTGGGAGAGTCTGGAGATGATGGTTCTTGATCCAGTTCTGCTTTCAAAAATAAGAACCCAATACCTTCTTATGAACATGGAGCCCAACGGTGCAGTTAGTTGGTGATAGATCGTTGTGAGCTGGTCAGAATCAGAATCAGCCCCCTGTTTCACACATCTCAATTTATTTCATTAAAAAAAATGTTGTCCAGCATTTACACTCAGAACTTCCAAAACGACACAGTAATAAATTAAATGAATCATGGGAAATCTGTGAACCGCACATCAGTCGGCTGAGGGGAAGAGGCATCTCTGTGACTCCCACAGAAATCCTCCAGGGGCCACTGCCAGTTGCCATGGCAACAGCATCATCTAACCAGGAATCAGCAGTTAGAACTGGAAGAGGTCCGAGAGATCTTGTCCTAACCCTTATTTTAAAAAGGAAACTGAGGTACATAAAAGGGAAGTGATGTGGCTAAGGTCGCCCAGTTTGCAAGTGATAGAGCTCGGATTCAAAATCAGGGCTTCTGCTGCCGAATCAAATGCTACTTTTTTTTACTATCAACTACTACTCAATAGTAGTAGACATTTAGAGAGAGAAGTTTAAGGTTTTCCAAGGGCTTTCCGTACATTAACTTTGAATCCTCACAACAGCCATGAGAGGTAACTATTATTATTATCCCCATTTTATAGATGAGGAAACTGTTCCACTCATCAGGATTAATGCAAGGGTAGCAAGACTGATATAATCAGGGAAGACTATATGACTCAGGCTCAAAGGATCACAAATTTCTCCTGGTAAGGGTATCCATCCATCTCAGTTTGTAAAGAAACCTGAGTCCCAAGGGAAGGGGAGTTGCTCAAAGTCACACAGATTTTAACAAGACCCAAGGTTCTAACCCAGGTTCTCGCTCTCCCAATCTAGCATTTCCCTCTCCAAATTCCATCGGCCGGGATCCTGGCTCAGACAATTCCAACTACGCACCTTTGGGCAAGTGACGGTTCCCAATTGGCTCATCTATATTCCTTACAGCAGCTTCTCTGACCTCCCCCCCAGGAAGTACTTTGTAACCTTTAATTGATAGAAAATTGTGTCCTGAGATCATTAACACGGCCCCTTTTCCTTCCTTTGGCAAATAAACTCAAGGCCTATCTGGAACCTCAACCAAGACTGGAGAGCTGATTAACAACTAGGGCCACGGGCATGATGGGTAATTGGGATGCTGGCTTCTCTTGACTCATGTCAAATACTGGACTGATGAGTGTTTGTTCTTGGAGTTTGATTCTTTTGGCCTAGTCTGGGGCTGCAGCTGGAGTAAGAGCAGAAACTATAAATTTGTGAACCTGAAGCAAGCACCAGAAATGTGCCAGGGATGAGAATCTTTTAAATGGAAAAAGGGCAAAGGACCCCATCCTATGGCACAAGGCAAGAAGCCAGAAGGCCTAAGCCACCAGACCAGCTCTGGATCTCCAGCAATGGAGAGGCTATCCAAGGGAGAGTGATGGAGAGGACAGTAAATAGAACAAGGTAGAGGAGAAACTCAGCCCCGTTCCCCACAGAGGTAGCTTCTTATTTTAGCTACTTATTCTTGCCAGTCAGGTACCGACCTCTGTTGTTTCTATGTGCTGGGGAGCTGGAAATATATATATGGCACCTTCAAAATTCAGTGTCCTCTAAATTAAATAGTTAAAGCTAAGGTCCAGTTGCCCCAGCCCAGTTACAGCTCTGGCTGGTGTATCGTTGTGGTGGTTTGACACTACAGCTGTGCTCACCCTTCTCATGACTTGGTTGATGCTATTGGGTCTAAAAGACCAGGAAAAGCTGCCCCCAAGCCAGGTGGCGGTCAGACAATCTTAATGAATGACATTTTGGAAAGAAAAGATCTTAGAAGCCATCGATTTGTAAGCTGCCCCAGCCGCCCCTGCTGCAAACGACCTCTTTGGAAAACCCTCGATCTCCTGACAGTATTCTAGTATTTGAGTCACAGTCTCCCAAGAGCTCTGATGAACCCAGCCTATGGGAGATCCAGAAGGCAGAGGTAGGTGGGAAAGACTACAGCACCTTGTCCACAAAGGGCGACGTGTGAGGAGTGGCTCAAAGGGCGTCACTGGGGACTTGCTGGGGCTGACTGGTCATGGAGGCAGGCAGGCAGGTGATGTCCAATGAGGAAAAACAGATGCCAGTCTCGTTCATTTTGTCTGTTCCTTTTAGAACAGCTGAGTGAATAAAATTGAGAAGCAAACTTCATCAGGTAAAATGTGACCCGGGAAAAACTTGACATTAGTCTTGGAAGGAGGATGGTCACAGTGATTCCTTCAGGGTGAAACATCTGTATGAATACCAAACACATTATGTTCATCATCCCCGGTGACTAAATATCCCCTTTTTACAGATGGAGAAACTGAGGCACACACATTGAGGTCTGGCATCAGATGGTGGAACCAGAAATGAACACAAGGAACCAGCCAGAGTCCTTGATCTTGGTCAGTGCTCCATCCATGATTCCAGGAGAGTTAGGATGCTTTCCGTAACATGGTTTCAATCTGAGAAAATTTTAATCTCTGCACAATGTCCAAAGCACTCTCGCCATGCTGGAAAAGGGGGAAAAGGCAAGCGTTACTTCCTCCTCAATGAATCATGGGACTCATCAGCAAAGCTACAATTATTCCTAGCAACAGACATGTCCCAAATACCTGCTGGGTGTAGGGATGCATCAAGGGAAGAGGGAAGGGGCACTGTGCCAGGTCCAAGGGATATCCAAATGAAAAATGACCCAGAACCCTCCCTCGAGAACCCTTTCAGGGGATGGATGGAGAAGGCAATGAGTAACAACCATGTGAGCTCTCCTAGGTGCTGCAGATGCCAATATAGATATGTCCCCCAAAGGAGTTTCCAAACTAAAAAGCATCAGCCCTAAGTTCTAAGAGAGCCCATTGATGGGGGGACTCGTGGATAGTTTATGATGTGATCTCACCTTATTCTTTATGGTGGGGTCTGCATGGGCATCCAGAAGTAAGGGGATGATGCTCTGGTTTTTCATTTCACACGCATAGTGAAGAGCTGTGCATCCAACCTGAAACAGATCCCATCCCATCAGGTGACAACATTTATCAAGTGTGTGCAAGATATTTTCTAGGCAATGCAAAGATAATAACAAAAGGCATCGTCCTTTAAATGTACACGTTCCCTTGAGCTGCCCTGAGAGATAAAGCCTGCAGACATTATTAACAGCATTGTAACTGGAGAAAGAACTGAGGCTCTCGGCAGCGACAGGACGCATCCACGTTTTCATTTGCTAAGAAGTGTGAGGCAGGATACGAATCCAACTTTTTCCCATTTCCAGTCCAGCCACCTCTTCATTTGGCCATGCTGCCTCCCAGCAGATGCTTTTCTTTTCTTTTTTGTGGTTTGATTTATCTAATTCTGAGAGAGGGAGGTTGAGATCCCCCTCTAGTATAGTTTTACTATTTCTTCTTGCATCTCTCTTAATTTCTCCTCTAGGAATTTGGATGCTATACCACTTGGTGCATATATATTTAGTATTGATATTGCTTCATTATATATGGTATCCTTTAGTAAAATATAGTTTCCTTCCTTATCTTTTTTAATTAGATCTATCTTTGCTTTTATTTGATCTGAGATAAGGATTGCTACCCTTGTTTTTTTTTGCTCACTTGAAGCATAAAAGATTCTGCTCCAGCCCTTTCCCTTCACTCTGTATGTATCTCTGTGTTTTAGATGTATTTCTTGTAAACAACATATTGTAGGATTCTGGCTTTTAATCCAGTCCCAGCAGATGCTTTTCAAACAGCTGTCTGGTCCCTAATGTTCTGGGTTCACCTCTTTGTCTTATTCTGCCTAATGGAGTATGAGAACCTCCCTTAGATGAATTTGGAAACGCTGAAAGTCCAGGGGTCATCAGTCAGTAGAATCTCTCAGAGAACCAAGGACCAATATAGGACTGTTGATGGTGAGGAGCCATATGAATCACCCCCAGCTGGCATAAAGAGACTAAATCATTACTAAGAAGTGATTTAGAGTGCAAAGAATTCTGGGCTTGGAATCAGGAGACCTGCTGAGTTCAAGTCCTTTCTTGCCATCACTTTGCCTCTGTGCTTATGAAATAAGGGTGTTAGATGGTATTTGTATTGTCTTAATCTCTTATGAGAAAAGTTTAAACTTTGAAGCGAGAAGAAATACCCAGTAAAGCTCAGTGGGCAGGGTGCTGGCTAAGGAACTGGGCAGTCCTGGGTTCAAATACTACCCGAAATCTCTTGCTAGCTCTGTGGCACTAAAACTACGCCCAGATTCTTGAGTCTCACTTTCCTTATCTCTATCTTTTTTTGCATCTCCCACACATGGGAACTACTCTCTGACCATACAAGCCACCTCCTCCCAATTGGGGTCAGCCCCCTGGAATGACCCGAAGCAGTGATCGCCGAGCTGTCCTAGTTCAGGCTCCCATCCCACTGCACAGGCATCCTCTCTAAACCACACTGCTCCTTGTATGCCAGCCTCTCCCTTCCTAATCTCCTTTATATAAGGAGGCTCCAAGCTCTTCCATGGGCTTGGGATCCCCAACTCAATCCGTTAAGCAAGCAACAATCCTTTCTGAAGCTCTCACGTTGGGCATTGGGATCCAAAGCCAGAAAACAGAGCCTCCCTACTTCCAAGGAGTTTACTTTCAACCAAAAAGCCCTTAGAGCAAATGTTCTAATTAATTCAACTCAATTAAATTAATCAAATATGTAATAAACACCTACTATGTGCCAGGAGCATTCAGAACATGGTCTGTGGATGGCAGAATGATTTATCACCTGTCAGCACTGCTCTCTGAAGACAGGTTGGCTGGCCAGCAGTTCAGAACGGCCCTTCCTGTATTTGGAAGGTATTAACTTGTATGTGAAAATTCACAATTTGCTTTTTAAGTGTCAGCTTATTGGTTGTAAGGATGCCAAATTCATTTTTATTGTAAATGACTAGTTTATGTTTTATAAATGTGCTTTGGGTTTTAGATCACAGGATCAGAGATCAAAACTGGAAGAGACCTTAGAGGCTGGCGAATCCAATTCTTTCATTTTCCACTTGAGGATACTGAGGCACAACTAGGGAAGTGAACTTGCCAGGAAGTGTTTTGGGTGTCATTTGGACTTGGATTTTCCCTGACTCCAAGTTCACCACACTACCTAATTGATTCAATGAGTCACCTGCCCTTCATGTATCCTTCTATTCCTCCTCCATCCACCATAAATCAGAGTCAGTTATTATTCATCTGGTCACATCTCCGAGGGAAGAATCTAAAGTTGAAATCCAAAGTAACAACCAAAATAAAAAACCCTAAAACCCTCAGTGTCAAAGCCTTCAGGACTAAATGAACTAATAATAACTGTTTAGAGCTCTCCAGTTACCTTTTAATTAAGTCTTCCGACGCTCTGGTCTGTTTGGGATAATCATCGCTGCCTACTAATGGGATAAGAGACTTCAGGCTAACACACTGCATCCAGAGCTCTATTAACTCAAAAGCCAATTGCTTCAGGAAAGGAAAGGAAAGGAAGGGCCATTCCCCATCCCCAGACTAAAAAGGAGCTGGAAAGCAAAGCCCAAATAAAGCCAAGAGAATTGAGCCAAAAGGTTTTTTCTTCTTTGATCTCCCCACATTTGAGTCATTTTACGTCCTGCCTAAATGTGCCCATTGCTGTGAGTTCAGAGTTCAAGCACATCTAAAATTGCAAGAACAGAGAGGCCTCCAATGCACAGAAGTTTGCAGGCTTCTGCTCTAATGTGCATAGGGTCTCCCTGACTTGAATTTCAAAGCATTACAACTTTATGGCTTGGCAGAATGATCTGGGAGTCAGGACATCCTGCTGGGTGACTCTAAAGGACACTTTACCTACCTGTTGTCCTGGGACACCACTAAAGACTAAGTGTCAGAGCAAGGGAGGGTTACCATTGATAAAGAGAGTTTCCGCACTGGGAGTTCCCAAAATCAATAAATTCTCAGATTTAGTCCAAAGCATTGTTTTTTTTTTTTAATTTAAATAAGTCCAAGTTTCATAAAAAGCAGGGGAATGATTTGAATGGCAGCAGGTAATCTTTGCATATAAAAATGATGCCTTTGTCAAACTTAAAATACTAGAGAAATGAGCTCTTCCTATCTACACCCAATCAGCTTGTGCCGGAAGACCCCTTTATTGGGGGCTTCAGGCACTAGCTGGAGGCTCCTCTGTTGGAGTTGCCATAGAAGGCGTTCTTTTGGAGGGATGGGCTAGACTGCCCAGCCTCAGAAGTCCCTCCTTCCTCTGGCTCTTTGTGATTATGAATTATAAAGGGGCAGCTTTAGACCTGACATCAAACAGCAGAAACCCAGCACATCTTCCCAGGAACGTGGCTGCCTTCCAGGTGGCGGTCATCCTATCCAGAGACATCCCCTAGGGAAGGCAGGACGGCCCTTGTCTGGGATGCTCCAGAGAGGGGGTTCCTGTTCTGTCTGGGGGGGGTTCCCAGCTCTGAGATTCCCTGACAAGGTTTTTCTGACACAACGTCCACTTACATAGTCTGTGGCGTTAACATCTGCGCCGGCCCGGAGTAACATCCTCACCAGATTCTCATTCTGTTTTGTCTTTGATATCTGAGTGACAAAGGATGAGTCAATACACAGTAATTTAAATGTTTTCCCACAAATCTGGGATGCTATGCTTCGACATTAACACGTATTTGTTTATAGAGACAATTTAAATAACAGGTTACATCTTCTTGTGTGTGATGGAAAGAGTCAAGAAGATCTGAATTCGAATCCAGGCCCAGATATTTACTAGCTTGAGTGACCTGTTTTTCTCAGTTTCCCCACCTGTAAAATGGAGATAATAATGGAACCTCCTCCCCACCAGAGTTGTGAAGATTAAATGAGATTGTCTAGGTTAAGTGCTTAGTAATCTTTAAAATATTACATAAATGGGGCAGCTAGGTGGCGCAGTGGTTAGAGCACCAGCCCTGAAGTCAGGAGGACCTGAGTTCAAATCTGATCTCAGACACTTCCTAGCTGTGTGACCCTGGGCAAGTCACTTAACCTCAATTGCCTAAGCATATACATATATATATATGTATTATATAAATGTTCATTGTTATAGTAATCTCCCATATGCCCTTATTTCCCATTTTATCTCTCACCATCCCTCCTATTTTTGGTTGTCATAAATAATAATCTCCATATATAAATGGGGTTCAGATTAACCAAGCACTTTTTCCTCAAGGAGGAGGAGTATTTCCTCCATTCTACAGATAAGAAAACTGAGGCTCAGGCTTTTTGAGTAAGCTGCCCAGCATCACCCAGCTAATTGGTCCCAAGGTGGGATTCAAAGCAGAATTCCCGATCCCACAACCTTCCAACTACACCAGGAAGGAAAAGCAGATCTGTAAAATGGAGGCAGGGGCACATCATTCCTCAAATAGGACAGAGACAGCAACCATGTGGAGAGGGCAGGGCACCCCAAAGCAAATGAAAAGTCCTGGAGCTTGGACAAAGGCCTAAAGTCCTAGAAAGCTTCACAAATGGGCTGGCACAGGGCCACAAGGAGTTTCATAAAGGTCATTCCACTTGAAAATAGAATCATCGCCTCATCCCTGACTCAGCCAACTGATGTAAGCTTTCAAATGGAATAAATGGCCCCAGTGAGCTGTGGGCTCTGTCCAGAACAGAGATGTGCCCATCCCCCTTCTGCTGAAGGGGTCACAACTGACTAGGCAGTGGCGTGGGGGCAAAGCAACCCGCCCAAGCTCCCACCACCAGCCCAGAGCCAGCAGGGGTCTGCAGAGTGCCCAGCTCTGCCTTCTTTCTCTTCTACTCACCATCAGGAAATAGCCAATCAGAAGCACAGGCATCAAGAGAATAATGAGCAGATAGTCAAGGAAGGTGAACCTTTTCCTCACTGCATAATGTAGGCTCGTTCTCTCTTTCTAGGAATAAAACAGATTTTTAAAAAATAAAATCATCTTCTTACCATTTAGGGACACCCATTTTCTTCTCATATCTTAACAGCTTCTTTTTTTTTAATTTATGTTATTTATTTATTTTTTTGCTAAGGCAATTGGGGTTAAATGACTTGCCAAGGTCACACAACTAGGGGATGTTAAGTGTCTGAGATTAGATTTGAACTCAGGTCCTCCTGACTTCAGGGCTGGTGCTCTATCCACTATAGCGCCACCTAGCTGCCCCATATCTTACATTTTCTAAAGAACAGGTATGGAGGATCTTCACATTATTGGAAGGTCATTGGTCAGCTTTCTGATCTCTGAGCCATGTATGTTAGCCATTTTTGGCTTTAATTGCAAAAAAAGTTTTAATCCCAGGGCCATTTCCCCCTGTTCCCTAACAGTTAGGCTACCTTCTCCAGCTCGTATCCTTAGCAAATGAAAAGCCAAAGCAGACTCTGATTAGGGAGGTAAACTTGTTGGAGCTCCTTAGGACAACTGAAAGCCTGGAAGGTTGATTACCAGCCCCATGCACATCCCAAGAACAGGATGGAGAGGAAGCCATGGGTCTCACTGTCCCAGCTTAGGTTTAGGTCCTTGTTCTGATTCATTGACACATGACACCCAAGGAGTCTCAGGGGTGGGTAGCTGAGAACAGTATGAGTGATCGTGCTGTCTACTAATGGTGTTTGTATTTGTGGAAGAAGGTTCCCAGCCTTCTGGGGAAGGCTTTTGGCTCTTCTTGCTCTATGAAAATACTCTCATTGAATACTTTGAATAAGCTGGGTCCTCTGGGTCACTAGGGTTAGTCTCCTTTAGTTCCTGACAATTCCTAATTGCTCCCTCAGATCATTTCAGGGGTTACTGCCTTCCAACAAACCACAAAGGCTTGTTTGGGTCTGAGGCACTGATGTCCGCCACGGCCCCCAGCATCCTTGGGGCTCCCATGGAAATGAACCAGAGCGGGCTATGATTGAAGTCAAGAGGGCAAGATCATCATCTCTCTCTTCTGGCCCACTTCCCTGGCTCTGTCATGAAGAGATGGCCAATGACCAGCCTTCAGGCTTGGCAACGCCTTGGACTTTAGCATCTGCTCTTTGGGGGAGGGGGCAAGCTTCCAAATCTCCATCCCAGTCATCATGAACTACAATAGAACATAAATGATCATGGCGCTCACTCTGCTCTATGGTAGACCAGAAGCCCATGGCGCTAGAACTGGAAGGGACTTAATCCACCTTCATTTTAGAGATGAGGAAAAATGGAAGCATGGAGAAATCGTCAGAACTTGCTCATGGGAAATAAAAGGGAGAGCCAGGATTGTTCTCCTGATGATAAAATCAGTGTTGTTTTCATTTTAGTATAGGAAGCCGTGTGGTGATCACGAAAGAGCACTGACGCCGGAGTCAGCAGGACCTGGCTTCAAATCTCACTTTGGATGTTCAGTCCCTGCATAATTCACTTGGCTTTTATGGACCCCAGATCTCTCAACTGTAAAAGGAGGCGGAGAATCATAAAACAAGCACTTTGCCCAGAGGACCTTGGAGGTCCCCCTTAATGCCAATGGACAATCCCTTCAGTCTAAAGGAGATGAGCCATCCATCCACTGCCCTTCGTCAGGTCCTAAGGGAGACAAACTTCCTCCACCCTCCGCGCTCTGCCAGACATTCTCACCTGATTTTTGGCATTCACGTTGGCATTTCTTCGTAAAAGGAAGGCGACTATCTTCAGGTGTCCCCGTCGGCAAGCACAGATCAGAGGGGTGTCCCCGTTGAAGCTGTCTTGGATGTTCACGTAGCTATTATCTTCTCTCACCCACCTCCAGACTTCAGCAAAGTCATTCTGATAAGCTGCCTGGCAGATGGGCTGAGGGAAAAGTGGGAAAGCACATTTTAAAGTGTTGTGATCCCAAGGCAGTGCCCCAGATAGCATTCGGAGTCAGAAATCCTGGGTTCAAGCCAGAGCTCCCCACTACTAAATTCTGGGGATGCAAAGAAAGGCAAAAATCATCCCTGCATTCAAGAAGCTTTCATTCTATTTGAGGAGACGACATTTAATACATATGTACATACAAGATACCTACGGACCAGAAGAAAGGTAGCCTTAAAGCTCCAGGAAGACTTGGGAAATGCCTCTTACAGAAGGTAAAACATGAAGGAAGCTAAGGATTCTATATTTAGAGTGTGCAAACCTTGAGGCCACCCAGCCCAACCCCTTATTTTACAGATGATGAAACTGAGGTGCCATAGATTTTCATACTCAACAACTTCTAAAAGAAAATGGACTTATGGGGAAAAAAAAACAACAGCAAAGTTGGAAATGTTTAATTTGCACTTAAATTAAAGGAGGCAATGGTTTGTAAACTACTCAGAAGCTTTATGTCTGTGAATCGCTAGTATTTTCTTCAAGAAAAGTCTTAGAAGACACAGGGAAAGCTATGAACTGACCAGCATCATCAAAAGCAAATTAATACTGTCCTGATATACAGGAACTGACTTAGGAATCATTTCAGAATCAGGAGGAATTGTTTCAGAATAAGCAGTCTGACTACACAAAAAGTCACCATTGATTAGTTGGAACAAGGGTCAAAATCAATTCCCATTTACATGCAGAGGAGAAAATGGCATCATGGGCAACTAAAAAGGAATCAACCTGACTTATATCAATAAGTATTTGAGTATGGAAAGATGAGAAAAGGGTTCAAATAAATTGATTCTCACTATCACCCTTTTTCAAGAAGTGTAATCAATTGCTACAAGAAGGAGGCAGAGTAAACCAGAGATCATACCAGCCTCCAAATACTCAGTCATTACAAGGACAGAATCCAAGAGCAAACTAAGGTTTAGCAGACAAGGTCATTTGTAGGACAATGTGTAGGAAGAAGTGAGTCATAAAATAGCCAAAAGCTAGGTGAAGGACACTACAGAAGTTGTGACTCAACTAAGTCATATCACGCAAAGAACATTTAGAGGTGAAACTAAATGGAGGAAACAATTAAATGGAAGAAGAAGAGACTGCCCAAAATTTTTCGGTAGGGCTGTTCTCATCATTGACAGACATGGTACCAACACATCTGCATT
This sequence comes from Myrmecobius fasciatus, assembly GCA_023553655.1. Taxonomy (NCBI): domain Eukaryota; kingdom Metazoa; phylum Chordata; class Mammalia; order Dasyuromorphia; family Myrmecobiidae; genus Myrmecobius; species Myrmecobius fasciatus. The sequence continues at coordinate 31,877 of JAJPUD010011671.1, forward strand.
CTGACCTCCATTACTGAAGTATGAGGAACTAAGCATGGCGTGTAAGAAGATAAGTAAGGCAGAATGAAGGACCCGATGAGAATAAATCCATGTTGAAGGTGCCATGATTTCAACATGCTCAAGGATCAACTTTTCAAGATATCTCAGAGACAGATTCCTTTTTCAGATCAAAAGAATGGAGAAAAAACTCATAGATATTATCAACCAAAAGAGGTGATCAAAAGGACATTTACAATTAGCAAACCATATGTCTGATTTTTTTTTATTTTTCTTTTATTATTATTATTTTTTTTGCTGAGGCAATTGGGGTTAAGTGACTTGCCCAGGGTCACACAGCTAGGAAATGTTAAGTGTCTGAGGTCACATTTGAACTCAGGTCCTTCTGACTTCAGAGCTAGTGCTCTAGCCACCTAGCTGCCCCTTATTTTTCTAAAACATGAGAATGTCACGGAGAACTGATAAAAATATGAGAAGAGTCAAAGCAGGTGTTTTTTAAGACAATTCACTGCAGTAAGCAGTGATGTTGTGATTCAAAGACTGAATGGAATACTCTTCTTGCTCAGTGAGAAATGGCAACTGAGTAGAATCCAGAGGAACACAGGGAGGCGTGAATGATCTGAGAACAAAATAGAGATGCAAAGGGGGCTTATGGGCATTGAATGTTGATATACTTTCAGACATAATCACTGCGCTGTTTCACTTCACTTAATTGCTTCTCTTTTATAAGGGGGAATATTAGGAAATAAGCTATATAAAACCAAAACCACCAATAAAACTTTTTTTAAAATGGGCAAAAGGAAAAATACAAAGGAGAGGCAGTCAATTCAGGTTTTCTGCACTAAACAGCGATGAAACACACTTTCTGACTATCAATAAAGATGTGGTGCAAGGTGGCTATGGGTAAAGGACTCTGCCAGAAAATTCTGGATGTGGTTATTGGTTGGTTGGATTTGATTCCCTGGTTTTCTTAGGGCTCAGTAGAGGTGGAAGTCTATGAGGAATTGACCGTGATGTGAGAAACAGAAGGCATCAATAAGTTTTGAACCGAACATATTGCAAGGAAACACTATTTTTTAGAATATGAATCACCAGTGCCACAATTGTTTTCTGTGACTTTCTCAGAAGTAACCTTTGAACTTACTTGGTCGTATATTCTAGGAAATAGAATCCATATCCCACACTCCTTTTTTTTTCTCTGATGATTGTTAGACCTCATTCTTTTACTTGGAAAGTTTATTTCTTTCTTTATTAGACTAGCAGTGACACAGTCATATAATACCTCAATGAGAGCTCTGCTGGTTGGATATTTCACTGGACAACTATGGCCAGTGCACTTGTCTCTGGGACCTGTAGAGATGGAAGGTGTAGAGCTAAGTGAGAACTGGAAAAGAAGAGAAGAAGATGAGGGAAGGCAATCCTTTGAATGGATGAAGGGGACAATTGACTTGGATAGTCCTCGGATAGGGGTGCCGGTACCTTAGGATGTTGGTCACCGATGTCCCTTCCTCATGACTACAGGATCATGTATTTAGAGCTAGAAAGAACTTAGAAAGACCTCACCTGTCTGCTTCATTTTGCAAAGGAAGAAACTGAGGACCTGAAGAAGGGAAGTAGCTTGTGGAAAGCCGTTGGCAAGCCCTCTGGGGCCAGTTCCAGCATCCTTTCCTCTGCTTGCCATTGCCTCCCATGGGCTTCCTGGTCCCATGGCCTCTGCCAGTGATTTAACTCATGAAATATAAGAAATGACTAGTCACAGTTTAACTTGAGAAATTTTCGTGACTTGTTGTCCCCTTGCAAGCTCAGTTTTCTTCTCTGTAGAAAGAAGGGGTCGGACTGATGGGCTCTGTGGTCCAGCTCCTACATCCGGGTGCTTCTGGGATGAGCCATGCAAGAATCACCGATGGCCACCAGGGGGCGGCCCAGCCTTAGAGTTGGCTTTTGGGTTGTGTCTGGCACACCATCAGCAAAGTGCTGCTAATGAATTGGATAGAAGTGAGGGAGGCTGTGTGAGGTCCCCTGCCTCACTTTCCCCTCCAGAGCCATCTGCGTCCGGTGGCCAGAGAGAGATCAGGATGACTGAAAATAGCGCTGGATGCAGGGGGAGGCTAAGGTCTTCAACAGGTCTGACAGTGACCGAGGCAATGGCCATTCAGTGGTTAAGGCTGAGTAAGAAATGAGGCAGAGAATGACCTCTTTTACCCCATGAAAAAAGTGAAAGAAAATCAATGTGAAAGGGGAACTCCCTCAGGGTTTCGGGCCAAAACATAGTTACTATTTACTTTCACTCCCAGGCAATCAGAGCCCAAATAAAGACCAAGGGAGGCTGGATTGGGACGGTTTCTTGGCAAGCAGAGCCAGAGTAATTTGGTTTTATAGCAGCGTCTTTAAAAAAAAAGAAACCTAGCTCTGGAACACCAGGATATCTCATGAGGCTTCAGCAATCAAAACTTATATCCCTTTGGGCAGAGCACTTGCAGAAGAAGGAGAGAGAGAGAAAGACAGAGACAGAAAGAGAGAGACAGAGAGGAAGGAGAGAGAGAAAGAAAGGAGAGAAAGAAAGAAAGAGAGAGAAAGAAAAAGAAAGAAAGAAGAGAGAAGGAAAGAAGGAAGATGTGAAGAAAGGAAAAAGGACAAAAAGGAAGGAAATAAAGGAAGGAAGGAAAGAGAGAGAGAGAGAAAGGAAGGAAAGAGAGAAAGGAAGGAAAGAGAGAAAGGAAGGAGAAAGAAAGAAAGAAAGAAAGAAAGAAAGAAAGAAAGAAAGAAAGAAAGAAAGAAAGAAAGAAAGAAAGAAAGAAAGAAAGAAAGAAAGAAAGAAAGAAAGAAAGAAAGAAAGAAGAAAAAGAGAGAGAGAGAAAGAAAGAAAGAAAGAGAGAAAGAAAGAAAAAAAGAAAGAAAGAGAGAGAGAGAGAAAGGAAGGAAGGAACGAATGAACGAAGGAACGAAGGAAGAAAGGAAGGAAGGAAGGAAGAAGAAAAAAGAAGGAAGGAAAAAAGCAAAGAAAAAAGGAAAGAGAAAAAGAGAGAGAGAGAGAAGGGGGAGAGAGACAGACAGACAGAGACAGAAACAGAGACAGAGACGCCACCAGGGGGCAAGCCAGCCCTAGAACTGGCACATTGTAACTAGAAACCCCATGGGCAGGCCAGATAAAGGGGTACCTGGTTTGAGAGGGAGGGAAGGCCAGCGCCAGCAGTGACATGGGCTGCTCGGTCCCCACAGTTTCTGACGACAGAGGGATTCGATGTTAAAAGGCAGTGAGGCAAGAAACCGTTAGAATCATCTCTGCTGCTGAGTTGGCCCACGATCCCTGCCAGCCTCACTCCCTTGGCTCCCGTGCCCTTCTTAAGCAGCTGTAACGTAGGTGCTGCCAGAGCCGTGCAGTGGAATCAGCTCTATTCAGGGATGCCAAAGAGGTCTGCTCCCTTTAACAGCTGATACAGTCCTTGGACAATCCCCTTCCTCTAGACAATCTTGTAGGAAACAGAGAGGGGTGTGTGTGTGTGTGTGTGTGTGTGTGTGTGTGTGTGTCTGTGTGTGTGTGTGTGTGTGTGTCTGTGTGTGTCTGTGTGTCTGTGTGTGTGTCTGTGTCTGTGTGTATGTGTGTCTATGCTTATGTTTGTGTGTGTGTGTGTGTCTGTGTGTGTGTGTATGTGTGTGTGTGTGTTCACCAAGACAGATACGGGGGGCCGTTCTTGTTAGAAATGACTCTCTGGCCCCATGGGGATGCGGTTGTTGCTGCTTGTTGGCGACTTCACCAACCCCGGAACTCCGTACAGTCTCTGGGAAGACACTAGGACTGCCTGGAAGAACTTCCGGGTTAATCATTCACATGCAAGACCTCATGGATCTCTTGTCCCGATTATGAGAGGCATTTAAATGGAGCCTGAGCGCATCCGGCAGGGTTTCTATCAGGGACAGATGACCCGCAGCTTAGGCCGGAGTTGGAGAGAAAGAGAGAGAAACCACAGGCTTCCTTTAAGGATGATGATTCCCACAAGAACTGACTCTGTTTTCCCGCCTGCCTGTCTTTGTATTGCCATCTGGCCATAAGATGTGGGACACAACGGACTCCAGAGACTCAGACTCGGTATCATTTTGCCAGCCATGGAGACATCGGTGAGGGGGCAGAGTGTACCTCAGAGCAAGACTTCAGGAAGCGAGACGTCATCCGGGGGGAAGCGAGGCCATTAGGGAAGCCCCCCCCCCCATCTCACCTCACTTGGACGTCTTTCCCATGACCTGCTCCTTCTCCTCACTGCGCATGAAGAGACAGCGCCTCTCGTCAGGCCATCCCTGTTAGTGCATCCTCTGCCTCATCCTCTCCTTGCTTCTCAAGCAGACTTTCCCACCATTCTCCACTTATTCAATGATCTTCCATGGCTCCCAATGAGGGAAGATCCAATATAAAATGCTCCTTTGGCTTTTAAAGCCCTTGGCTCCTTCCTTCCTCCCTTTGCAGGGCCGTGCCGAGCTCCCAAGGTGCCAGTCCTCCCACAAGACAGCCCAGCACCCGACTCCATGCTTTGTCGGGACCCTGGTCGTTCCACTATCGGGTCGGGGTTCCTCACCTTCGAGCCTCAGCTAAAAGCTCATCGTCAGCAAGAAGTCCTTCCTGTCCCCCGGGACGCCTGCCTTCTCTCTGCTGATTACCTCCAGTCCCTCCCTTGTGGTACAAGACAGATACTGGTAAATAGACTGGGAGCTCCCTGAGGGCAGGGACCATGGTTTTTACTCTTGTGTCTCCCAGAACTTAACGCTGTGAACATAGTATACAGTAGGTGCTTAATAAAAGCTTGTTGACTAACTCTGCCCAATACTCTCAGGTTTGCCAAGAGAATCTAATAATGCAGATGTAGAGACACAGTGGGACATGCTGAGTCATGAGATGCGGGTTCAGATATCGCCTCAGACGTTTGTGAGCCGTGTGTCCTCAGAGAAGTCATTTCCCCTCTCCGGATCCAAAATGAAAAGCCTGATATCGGTAGGAGCGCCTCCCAGGACTGTTCACAGAGCAAATAGTAAACAAGATGGAGGCCGGGCACATGGGAGGTCTTCTCAGCCTGGGTACTCGGCGCCCAGCCCTGCCGGGGAGGAGTCTCGTGGCTTATGAGAAAGCATTTGCAGAAGGTGGGGGGTCAGGTGGGGAGGAGGGGGCTGGCAGTAAGGGGAGGGGGCAATGGCAGAGCTACTTGTTGGAAAAGTCTGGTGGGGGGGGGAATGGAAGGGAGGGAGGGAGTCAAGCAAAGGAGTGTGTGTGTGATGTGTGTGTGTGTCTGTGTGTGTGTGGTGTGTGTGTATGTGTGTGTTGTGTGTATTGTGTGTGTGTCTGTGTGTCTGTGTGTGTATGTGTGTTCACAAGATGATGGAGGGCTGCTCTGCTTGAAAGCAATAGGGCCGAGTCCCTGGAGAGGGCCATGAAAAGTGAGACTTAGGCAAAGTCTGAGAGGGGGTTCTGGGAAGAGGCAGAACAAGGGGGTGAGGGGAGTAAATGGGACTAGACTAAAAAGGAAAAACAGAGGGGAAATGTTTCTTCCTGCTAATAAATTTATGTCCAAAGAAGACCTGGAACTCCTAATTGAACACCAGATGGATAATTTTGATTATATTAAGTTAAAAAGTTTCTGTACAAACAAAACAAATGCAGACAAGATTAGGAGGGAAGCATCAAATTGGGAAATCATCTTTACATTTAATGGTTCTGATAAAGGCCTCATTTCTAAAATATATAGAGAATTGTCTCATCTATATAAGAATTCAAGCCACTCTTCAATAGATAAATGGTCAAGGGATATGAGCAGACAATTTTCAGATGAGGAAATTAAAACCATCTCTAGTCATATGAAAAGTTGCTCCAAATCACTATTGATCAGAGAAATGCAAATTAAGACAACTCTGAGGTACCACTACACCCCTGTCAGATTGGCTAAAATGACAGGAAAAGATAACGATGAATGTTGGAGGGGATGTGGGAAAACTGGGACACTAATACATTGTTGGTGGAACTGTGAACGGATCCAACCATTCTGGAGAGCAATTTGGAGCTATGCTCAAAAAGTTATCCAACTGTGCATACCCTTTGACCCAGCAGTGTTTCTATTGGGCCTATATCCCAAAGAGATCTTAAAGGAAGGAAAGGGCCCCACATGTGCAAGAATGTTTGTGGCAGCCCTTTTTGTAGTGGCTAGAAACTGGAAACTGAAGGGATGCCCATCAATTGGAGAGTGGCTGAATAAATTATGGTATATGAATGTTATGGAATATTATTGTTCTGTAAGAAACGACCAGCAGGACGATTTCAGAGAGGCCTGGAGAGACTTGCATGAGCTGATGCTGAGGGAAACGAGCAGAACCAGAAGATCATCATACACAGCAACAACAGTATTACATGATGATCAATTCTGATGGACATGGCTCTCTGCAACAAAGAATTGTCTCAAACCAGTTCCAGTTGTTCACTGAAGAAAACCATATACACCCAGAGAGAGGGACATGAAATATGGACCACAACGTAACATTTTCATGATCTCTATTGACATTTGCTTGCATTGTGTTGCCTTTCTCTGATTCTTTTTTTTTTCTTGTAGATAGGATTTTTCTTGCATAACTTCTCAAGCATTTCAACATTATTAGCATGTAGTGGACTTCCTGCCATCTAGGGGAGGGGAGGGGACTGGGGGTAAAATTTGTAATGGAAAGCTTTGTAAAGATCAATGCTGGGGAACTATCCATACATATGTTATACAAATAAAAAGCTTTAATAAAAAAAAGGCTTAGTCTTGTTTGCTTGGGACCAGAGCATCTGGGAGGATGGGGAAAGGTGCAAAGAGGCAGATGTGGGCTGCGGTTCCCCAGAACAAGGACAGGCTCCCCAGAGGACTGGAAATGAGGTGACTGACCGTGGGGTCCAAAATGGACGAAGCCCAGTGTAGACAGAAAGAGCTGTCGGACTGGATGAAGAGATGGGAGTCCAGGATGGAGAGGTTCCAGGGCAGGCCCAAGAGATGCCAAAGTGTGGCCCATAGGGGGATGGTGAGATACCAGGTTTTAGGTCTTGAAGGTAGAGTCTAAGGCCTTGGATACGCTTATTCGGGGGCAACTAGGCAGACTCCTCTTCCTGAGTTAAGTCTGGCCTCAGACACTTACGGCCTGTGGAACTCAGAGCAAGTCGTGTAGCCCTGCTTGCCTCAGTTTCCTCCTCTGTAAAATGAGCTGGAGAAGGAAAGGGCGAACCATCCAGTGTCTCTGCCAAGAAAAAGCCAGATGGGGTCGTGAAGAGTTGGACGGGATGGAAACAGGAGAACAACTGGTTATGTATGCCGTGAGGGGGCTGAGGGTCGTTGGGTGGGAGAGGGAAGACTGAGGGCCCAATAATGCTGGTGTCCAAAGAGCTTACAGCAGGCAGATACAGCTTCTTGAGAAGGTGATTATGGCCAGTTCCAGCAGGGGGGAGAGAGGGGAAATGTGCTGGACACATTAGGCTGCGGAGGATACAGTGACCTGCGGTGGAAGAGGGCCTAGATCAGGAAATCCCAGGTCCGGACCCCATCTCTGCCCTAAATCTGCCCCACACCCATTCTAACAGGAAGCAACGGGGAAACAAAGACCTCCCACCCCAAAACCAGCAGTCCCAGCCCCTGAGAAGCTCACACGCAAAGACTTCAGAGAGCCACGCAGGGCTGGGCCTGGAGTCCAGAAGAATCGAGTGCGAATCCAGACCCTTATTAGCTGTATGATCCTGTAACTTCACCTGTGTTTGCCTTAGTTTCCCGTCTGCAAAACTGGTGGTAATAACGGTACTTGCCCGCCCAGGGTTGTTGTGAGGATGGAAGGAAATGTTTGCAAAGGCACATAGTAGGTGCTGTTTGTTATCCTTATTTCCAGGGAGGTCCCCCCTCCCTCAGACAGGCTGGTCCCTGGATAGCAGACCCACAGCCCCTCCCAGCCCTGTTGGGGCTGGCACTCCAAAGGCCTGGGCCAGGCGGGAGGATCTCCTCCAAAAATTAATTATGATTTCAGCTTTTCCAGGTGCGAGCCTGTTCTAGATTTGACTCAAGCACAAATTCTCAAGTTGCTCCTGGCCCCCTGTTGGGGAGATGCCTTCTAAGCACGTGCAGAACGCTCCATCATTGCTTGGTTTTGCCCCAAAGGCATAAGCGAGCTCCTCGTTTCTGAGAGTGGAAGAAAAGAGGGGTCTTCTGCATCTGCACCCAAGGTCTAACATGGCCTGGGCGGGCAAAGCTTGCTTTCTGGATGTCACAAGGTCGAGAACTTTTCCTGAAGGTCTTCCTTCAAAATGTCTAAAGATAGAACTCTGAGATGTGAAACCTCAACCTTGGAAAGGCTCTCAGAGGCCTCTTGTCTCCTCAGCAGAATGTAGGCTACTTGAAGGCAGGGACTTTCACTCTTTGAAGAACCAGTTGTTAGCACAGTGCCTGGTTTACAGTAGGTGCTTAATAAATGCTCAATTGTGAAATGATTGGTGTTGTCCAGCTTGTACCTGAATAAGAGACTTTTCTACAGTATGTCCGACAAAGGATCCATTAGCTTTGGCTTAAGAATCTGCAGAGGCCGAGGAGGATTCTGGGAAGGTGGCAGAGTAGGTCAGTAAATTCCAAATTCTCCAGATTTCCCCCACAAACAGAACAAATCTGCGCCTCAGGGGAACGTGGACTGGTGAAACCCAAAGAAGACTTGGGTAGAACAAGGGTCCTCCTGCACCTTGGGAAATGTATAAAGAAATAAGGGAGGGGCAGCTGGGTGGTGCAATGGATAGAACACCAGCCCTGAAGTCAGGAGGACCTGAGTTCAAATCCAGCCTCTGGCAATACTTCTTAGCCACTAACTGAACTATATAAAGATTTATTTAAAAAATAATAATAATAATAATAAAATGAAGGATTTTAACTGGTTGTTTACCTTCCAGATCTAAATTTGTAGTCCTGGGATTTGCTTCGGCCAAATCTGAGCTTTCTAAGCTGGCCAGGAAGCCGTGTGACTAAGGGCTCATCTGGATTCATGCTCTGGCAGACATTCATCAGCACATGTTGCCTCCTAAGTTAGATGATTTCTCAGGAAAACAAAGCCAAGGAGGTCAAGAAAAATGGCCTAAAAATGGGAACCCCTGAGAACGAGCAGAAGGCAAGACAACCTGGGGAGGTAGTGAGTTCCCCAGGCACTGGGTATTCAAGCAGAGGCCCTTCTGTAGGATAGGGTTCTGGTTCTGATTCAGGCCTAGCTTGGACTTGCTGCTCCCCGCTATTGCTCCTAAATCTGAAATGTTGACATCTTTGATGATTTCTGTGGATGGATTCAAGAAATGAGTCACTGGGGAGCAGCCTCAAGGGAGCCCGCAGTGAGTGGGGGAGGCAATGGGTGGATCCAGCGGATGGGCGAGGGAGGGATGCACACAGAAATCCCACTCGGGGCCCCCCTTCCTTTCCTCAAGTCGGATGGGCTTTCAGGGTGCTGCAGAACAATGGAGACTTGCCAGGGAATAAATTTTAAAAACTCTGCTCATGTAAGTTTAAAACAGTGAATCGGGGGGAGGGAGGATTTCTGTTTGACCAAGTCACCTAACATCTGTTTGCCTCAGTTTCCCCATCTTTAACATGGGGATGATAACACCCAGCTCCCAGGGTGGCTGCGATGATATATGAGAGAATCATTGTGAAGTGTTCAGCACAGTGCCTGGCACAAAGTAAGTGCTATAGAAATATTACTTTCTTATTGTTACTATTAATTTTGAGCACTAACATGTACACCTGAGCATGCACACACACACACACACACACACACACGTGTGTGTGTGTTCACACTGGCACCTCTTGAATGGGACCATCCACCCGAGAGTAAATTTCCACTTTGTCCCTTACTGGCTGTGTGATCTTGGGCAGGCCTTGAGTCCTGTTTGGGCCTCAGTTTCTCCATATGTCAAAAAGGGGTTTGACTCGGCTCTGACTTCTGTGATCCATGGTCCTTACAGTATAACATGCATTACATGCCCCCCAAAACAGCAGAAGGGTCACGAGCCAGCATGTGGTGCCTGGATCTAGCAAGGAGCTCAGAGACCATCTTGCCCAGCCCCCTTCCTTTAGGGATGGAGTTGAGTCACTTGGCCCTGGGTCCCACCATCTGTAGCACAATTTGAATCCGGATCCAGAGTCAAGATTCTGCCCACGACTGTACTCTTCAGATGGCCAGCATACGTGAGCACACAGGGGGTCCATGTTCTTAGGTGACCAGGATATAGAAAACCAATGGCCATCAATACAGGGTGGAGCCTGCCAGGGACACAACTGGCATCGGGGAGGTCACTAGTTCCATCCCTTGGCCTGTCTCTCTTATTCCTGCCTACTCTTAGCAACGCTGGCACTGCCCTGTCCAAGCAGGCCCTACCAGCCAACCCGCTTCTCCAGACCTTCCTGTCCCTCTCCTCCTCTCCTAATCCCTTGGATCAAGTCATCAGCTCCCAGCTTTCCAGAGTGCTGACTCATTCTAATCAATTATACTACAGTGTTAATGACTGACAATGGGTTACTGCATTAGCTTGGATAAGAGATTTGGGAGGAGGAAGAGATTGTAATTGTCTTCAAAGACAATAATAGCTCTCCTTTCTGTAGTAAGATTTAATGAATATTATCTCATTTGATTCTCAAAACAACTCCATGAGATAGGTGCTATTATTACGCCCATTTTACATAGGAAAAACTGAGGCTGAGGGATAAAGTAATAATAATAATAATAAGTAAGAAACAACTTGCAAATATTATCTTGTTAAGTGTTGGGATCTGAACCCAGGTGACTCTGGGTCGAAGGGGAGGTGTTCTGTGTTCTACCCACTGCCCCATCTAGCTGGTCCAAGACTCTCAGAGGAAGTCAGAATAAATTTGTTCTGCTCTGTCACAGAGGGTAGGATGGGGGGGGGGACATGTTAGGAGTAATGGGCCTAGGATAAGTTGTTAAGGGGGAAACAACCAAGTCAGCTTGAAGATCAGAATCCCCTAAAAATGGGCCTGGCGGCTCCTTGCAGGTCTTGGATTTGTGGGTAGGTGATGGAGGAGCTTTTCACTGGGACAGTGGGCAGGATGGGGCTAGCCGAGGCCCAGAAAACTGTCTTGTCTCCCAGGGGCTTTGACCCAAAGGGATGACGTTGATGGGGATGCTTCCAAGCAGGCAACGCCCCTGTTCCCCGGGCTGCTGTCCAAAGCCCTCCCTTTCCAGGAGGCTGATCCCTTCCCAAAGGGGCTCGATTTAATCTTCGGGTCGGACAGAAGGGAGACTTCTGGGACACTTCTGGGACACAGTCCCCAGCGGGCAGAGGCAGGAAAGGGAGGCTGATCTCTGTAACAGAGATCCCGACACTCGGTCCCCTCTCTCCAGAGCAGGACACCCAAACGTAAGTGGGGCAAGCTCTGCCTTTTGGTCTCTCTTCCTTGCGAGAGCCTTTATTTGGCAAAGAGCCCCCTCCAGTCCTGGGAGTGGCCCCCAAATCGCCAGCTGGAGGCCTGAGCCTTTCCTTCCATCAGCAAACCTTGTGATGATTTTAATGCACCAGCCTCAGGACCAAGGAGGCCGGAGACACCTGCCCAGCAAGCCCCGCAGGGTCCTGGCTCTGACTGGGCCCACAGGTGCCCTTGGCCTTCAGCCTCTCCCTCAGTCAAGTGACCTCACAGGGACTTTGGGAGGGAAGCCCCCTTGAGTATGGTGGACTGTGATTGCAGGGTTCTTCCCCTTCTCCCCCTCCCCCAGGCTTGGAGAAGGGAGCCCAGTATCTATTGCCATTGGATCCTCAATTTAGAGCTGGGGGTAGGAAATGGGAAATATCCGAGTTTGTCAAGTCCCACCCCTCAGGGGGAAACTGAGGGTCCCAGAGGCCCACTGACTGCCCGGAGTCACAAGGGAACACAGTCCTAGGGTTAGTCTTCAAGGCTCCTGGTCTAACCCTCTCTAGGCCATCCTTCCTCCAGGCCTGGTAAGACCCTGCAGGAGCTGCGTGGTCAGCAGCAAAGGAAGGGCAGGTTGGTTAAGAAGGGAAACGAACAGGGCAGCAAGATGGCGCAGTGGAGAGAGCATCACTTCTGGACTTTGATGGACCTGAGTTCAAATCCAACCTCACATACTTAATTAACATTTACCAAATGTGTGACAATGGGCAAGTCACTTAACCCTGATTGCCTCACACAAAAGAAAACCTATGTCAAATCTCCCAT
>JAJPUD010011672.1:0-53416 GCA_023553655.1 Myrmecobius fasciatus
AAAAGCAGAGCTAAGCATTTTCTGTGCCCTCCTGAGAAAGACAACATGGTAACCTTGAGGCATTTCTGAGAAGACCAAATACTGGCCAGCTAGCTCCCTTACTAGAAAGGAGACACAAGAGCTCATGAGTTTTTCCATGGTCCAGGCTTTCTCTCATTAAATTAAGAACACAGGGTAGCAATTGATGGAATAAGGAAAGGACAATATCACTACTTAAGCAGCCAAGGCCAGAAGCTCATCTTGTGGATACCAAGACACTTACAGGGAAGGACATTTTCTTTCTAGTAAAAAGGTTCATATCAAATCTGCTCAGGGCTGGGATTTGAGGGAGAACGAAAACAGATTTGACTGTGCCCACAGACAAGATGTTCCTTTCATACAAGTCTTTTTGGATTTCTTTTTGGTACTGGGAGAAAATGCCCTGACTGCTGCTTTGTCTATTAGGTCATTGCATGCAAAGCTGCCTCTAACCACAGCTGGTTTCCCATGTAGGACTTTGCAAGCTAGTTTCTAAGTTTTCCCAGCTGAAGTATGTTCTCTTAGTAATTAAGAGGCCTGATTTAATCACATCTTCCTATCCCTAACTAGTAGGAGATTTAATCTTTTTAGCTATAGTCTGTTTCACATTCTACTACTTAAAATACTTGAGAGGCATTCCATTGATCTTTCAGTTAAAATCTAGATCCTTAGATGTGGGACTAGGTGATTTGTGGAGGCCTTAAAAATAGTAGATAGATGTTGATTTTATGCAATAAGTGTGTTTTGGAAAAGTTGTCTGATGAGTGAATCTGTGAAAATGAGTCATACTTCAAGAGCCTTTGGAAAAATTACTATTTAAAGCAGTGTCTTACCCTGGGGTCTGTGAACTTGGATGAAAAATATTGTATGATTATATTTCAGTGTAATTAGTTACCTTTGTAATCCTATATATTTTTTTACATTTAAAACATTCTGACAAGGGAATGATACGTAAGGGATCCATGTATTTTTTTCACTTAGGACATTGTATAGAAAAGGGGTCCTCTTGTAAGATGAAGTCTCAGGCAGTATAGGAAAGGTTTGGGCAAAGAAAATATTAGATGAAATAAATAGGCCAATTCATGTTCCAGGGAATAAAGCATAGAGATTATGCAAGGATACTTCAAGAGAGTACCTTCCCCACTCCTTAATTTTCCCACTAAACTTACTCAGGTGAGGATATTTGCTCTAAAGTGAGATTTTTTGTTGTTTTGTTCTCCAATTATGATCTTTCCTCTTTTGGTCATCACAGTTTCATACTGTCTTTGGAGTATCAGAAACCCAGAAGTAGTAATGGTTGCTGTTGACCGTGACATCAGGGAGGTGATACCATGACATGCAAGTGAATTGGATTTGAGGAAGGGAGGGCTGTTCAAGGTCCCCTGCCTCATTTTCCCCAACAGAGCCATCTGGGTCTAGTGGCAAGACATAGATCAAGACTTGAGGTGGCCCTGGATTCAAAGGGAGAGCTTGGCCTTTTTAAGCTAAGTTGTTCAACAGGTCTCAGTTTGACTGAAGCCATACCTATTCAGTGATTAAAGCTAGCTGGTAATTGAGGCAAAGAATATTTTCTTTAATCTAAAAAAGAAAAACAAACAAACAAATAAATTTGAAACTCACAGGTAATTTAAACCATCAAGATATCTTTCTTAAACAGGGCAATAAGAAGAATACTTCTGACTTTTCAGCTTGAAGATTTAAGTGGTATAATGATTACAGACTTTAGACAGCTGGATTTTAGGAATGCCTGAGTTCAAATCTAATTTCATATACTTACTAGCATTGTGAGCCTGGGCAACTTAACCTCTGTATGTCTTAATTTCCTTATTTCTAAAATGGAATAATAATAGCACCTACTTTCAGGATTGTTGTGAAGATAAAATTAGATCATATTTGTAAAGCACTTTGCAAAGAGGTCCCTTTACCAGGATGGTAAATTTTCCAGAAAGGGGTCCATAATAGAAAAAAGGGCAAGAATCTCTGATCTAAAAGAATCCAAATCCAAAATTATTTTGCAAAATTAATTAACGTTTTGTTCTATAAATAATCACCCCACAGTATATTTTTGTTCATTCAGATTTGCTTATATATAGTTTTCTTAGAGCCAATTGTGCCTACATATTTTTTTTTTCTGTAGAGACAGATCCAAGAATAATCTCTCTAAGAGATACACAGATATCAAAGGTTCCTTTTAAGCCTTTGATTCAAAGAAAGCAATAGAATTTAAGGAAAGTGCACAATGTATTTATATACACATACATGCACATATACATGTATATCCTTTGTATGTTAACCAAGATGTCAATTTGTTTTAGCCCATGAAGATTAAAGCTAAGCCAATGTTCTTTCCCCTTCATAATTATTAATTTCTAACAGTCTGCTATCTGCTGAGTATTCCCCAGTAGTGCTTGACTACATTATACAAATGGCAAGGTATAAAGAATATTTCATCAGATCTGCTCAGGTCAATAGTTTTAAACCAGTTCTCTAAATGCTCCAGACCAAGATGCCAGTTATTCTCAGAATACCAGGATGAGAGAATATTAGAAATAAAACTATTCTTAGTTTTATCAAGTCTAAATTCTTATTTAGAAGGAAGGAAGCTGAGACTTAGAGAGGAAGTGAAGTGACTTCCTGTAGCTGACATCCAATTCTTCACATGTAGATAGACTGAAACCTTTCTATCAAATTGATGTCATCTCATATTTTAGAGAGATCACAGGAGCATATATTTAGAGATGGAATATAGAGGTTACTGAACCCTTAAACCCATCATTGTATAGGAGGTCAATGAAATAGAGAGGTGAAGGAGCTTGGGCAGGGTCACATGACCAATGTTTATACATGAAGCAGAATTTGAACCCCATCTTCCTCACTTCAAGACCAGTGCCCCATCCACTAAGGCTAAGCCATGGCAACTCTGAAAAAAAAAAAAGAATATGGAGGTGTAGGACTTAGAACACTGCTAGGTGGCCCCATAGTGCACAGAGTACTGTGACTGGAGGAGTCTGGACAACTCATCTTCCTCAGTTCAAATCTGGTCCACACACTTCCTAGCTGTGTGATCCTGGGTAAATCACTTCACCCTGTTTGCCTCATTTTCCTCATCTGTAAAATGAGCTGGAAAAAGAACAGGCAAACCATTCCAGTATCTCTGCCAAGAAAACCCCAAATAACATCATGAAGAGAAGAACATGGCTGAAACATCTAAACAACAAAGCTGCTTTAGGAGTCTAGTTGGGTTACAGCTATCAACTCTTTTCTTCTTCTTTCCTTGTCTTTCCTGACTACCTTTCCAGGGATGTATATATATGTACATATATAGACACACACAGGAATATACTGATAGACACACAATTGGGCAGAAAAAAAACCTGTGTCAAATTGTTAAGCCTTCTTTGACTAGAAAAGGATGACATTAAATCTCTGCAAGCTCCCCTCTGCTAAGAAATTGATGTACTGTGCGATTGCAAATATTATAGCGTAGGCACATTTGAAGTTCACACATTGGAAGTCTCACAAAAAAAAGAGATGATGGATGTATATATATATGTAATATATATAACATGCATACATACAAGCACTACTTAGTAAATTCAGTTATTTTTTTATTAGTGAAGGGGACAGTGGGAGCCTGGATAAATGAAATCCATAACCATTCATTTAGAAATAGTTATCAGGGATCTATTATGTTCCTGGCACTGTACTAGGCACTAAAGATACAAGGATTAAAACAAAATAATTCTGTCCTCAAAGACCTTGGGAAAGCATCAAACTTGAGGAATTGTATTTAACTCTCCTTACCCTGTAAGAATAACTAGCCACTCACATGAAGCACTTTGAGAATTAGCATAGAACCAAAAAGCTTGAGGAGTTTATATTCTACTGGATGATCTAAGAATCTGAATTGAAATTCTGCTTTTGCCATTTATTGACTATGTAACTTTGAAAAAGTCAATTTATTTCCCTGAGCCTCAGTTTCCTTATCTGCAAAATGAAGAAATTGAATTATTTGGTCTCAAGTCCTTGCCAGCTCCTCATCTACAAGCCTGTGTCCTTCATTTAAACTAAGAACTGCAGCTTCCTCCTCCATCATCACACCTTTTGTAGAGCTTCTAATGACAAGGTAATTTAGAATCTTAGAATCATGGATTATCAGAATGGAAAAGTGTCAGGTTGTTGCTTTTTTCTCCTTTTTCTTTCACCTGCCTTGCCTTAGCTGGCAAACAGAGGACAGTGAAATCATCAAAAACCTGAGGATGGGGGGAAGAGACAGAGAGACACAGAAAGAGAAAGAGATAGAGACAGACTTGAAGGTCTAGAAAATCCACCCACTGAATACTAAAGAGTTGACTGCATATATAGAACGTGATCAGTTAAGATGAATAGCCCTTTGGTAACATGGTGTTCACATTGAAATTATAGCTTTCTATGTACAAGCTATATTACAATCTTATTTCTCTTCCTCTCTTGTTCCCCTTCTTATATTATTAAAAGAGAGGGCAAATGGCCTTTTCCCCTTTAAGTAATGTGCCCACATGCTGTGTGAATATTCATCTTTAACAAAGTAGTATTTTAAGGCTCAGTGTTAGCTATAAAGCTCTTTCTAAGAATTTAAAACATATATCCAGAACAGAAGGAAAACCAGTTTACAAACCCTCCTTGTTTTTGAAAGGGCTTTCACATAAACAAAGTCCCCCTGTCATTTATAAGCTTCTGTCATACTGATAACAAGCCAAAGTGGAAACATCTTCCCCTTTTCCCAATTTTAAATTTTGCAAAAGGGCTTATGAGGAGACAACACGTATATGTACAAGTACGTGCACATATGTACACATAGGTATTATACATATGCAGATGTGTATGTGTGTACACATGTGTATATTCAGCTAAGTGGTACAGTCAGAGTACCCTCACTCAGCCTGGAGTCAGGAAGATTCATCTCTCTGAGTTCAAATCTATCCTCAATAATTTACTAGTTGTATGACCTTGGGCAAGTCACTTAACTCTGCTTCAATTTCCTCATCTGAAAAATGAATTGAAAAAGAAAATGGCAAACCGCTCTATTATCTTTGGCAAGAAAATCCCAAATGTATCATGAAGAGTTGGACACAATTGAAACAGCTGCATAACATCTGTCTGTCTGTCTCTCTCTTTCTCCTTCCTCTCTCTCTCTCTCTCTCTCTCTCTCTCTCTCTCTCTCTCCCTCCTTTTCTCTCTCCCTTTCCTCTGTCTTCCTTCTCTTCCCTCTCTCCTTCTCCCCCTTCTCTCTCTCCTTCCCTTCCTTTCTGTCTACCTCCCTCCTCTTCCCTATCTCCCTCCTTTTTTCACCCTCCCTTCCTGCATACCCTCCTCCTTCCCTCCCGTCCATCCTTCCCTCTCTCTGTCTCTACCTCTATCTCTGTCTCTGTCTCTCTGTCTCTCTCTCTCTCTGTCTCTCTGTCTCTCTCTCTCTCTCTCTACAAACACACACACACACACACACACCCTTTCCTTCTTCTGTCCTTATAGAAATGTATGTAGATACCTACGTATTATTCTACTACTCAGATGATTGTAGGTGATGCCTGACATTACCAGTCTGTCCAGCTGATGATGGGTTTGATAAGAAAGCATGTCTGTTCCTGCAAACCAGATGAAATAGGCTCACTTTTCTAAATTACTGGCTCCTGAGGTGAATCAGCCTAGGCAATAGCATAAATAACTTCTGAGCAATTAGGCAGTGAACATGGGGTGGTTAAGCATAAGAAAGGACACTTTTCTTTTTAAGCATTCTTTCTTCTCCCTTTTACAAGATTAGGTCTGAGTAGAGATTCAATTGAATACACTGTAGTTACAGCCAAATCAAGGAATTTTTGTGCCTGAGGCAAGTCCCACAAACTGTGCCCAGAGGAAACATCATCACTAGTGCCTTCAGTTGGGGGGTGGGAAGACCCTATCCCATTGGGAGAATACTGGGATACTTTTCACGAGGTTGTTGATGGAGAGACTACAAGGAGTATGGCAGGAGATCCCTGCTGCTTATCATCTTGTAGTTTCCTACTTTAATTTAATATTTTGTGATTCAGGTCATAAATTGTCTTCTCTACACTGCTAATGGACTACAAGTATTGCCAATTCTCACTAATCCTGGGCAAAGTCCCTATTTCCCTACTCTAGTTATGATTCTGCTTGTTGGTATTCTGCTCACTGAAAGCAAAGATTATAGCTCATAGAGGGAGTTGAAAGAGACCTCTAATTTAGACCATCTAATTCCCATTTTACAGATGAGAAAACTGAAGCACAGCTAGATCAGTGACTTTCTATGTCTCACACATAGCAAAGATCAGGGATCAAATTTGAATTCAGGTCCTCACATTCCACAGTCAAAAGTGAGAATTTTTTTTCTTAATCATCATTTCTGAGAGAACCAGAGGAAAGGAAAAAAAAATCACCCTAGTCATATGTTGAGAGACTGATTTGTAGGAACTAGACTTCCATCCTTTTTTTACTTGACTGGATTAAAAAAAATAATAATATTGGTTTAAAAAAATAACATTGTCAATTGTTTAATTAAGGATATGTATGCATGTGTATATATACATAACATATACACACATGCATACACTTACACACATGTGTATATATGTATGTTATATGTATATATGTGTATGTGCACATATATACACACATATATATGTATATGTATATACATATATATATAATTTAAATTTAAGTTTGATGACTGGTTCTTTTATTTCTATTTGCCCAGTATATGGAGTTCACCTCATATACATGGTCTTATACAAACTACATTCTATATATAAATCTAAAATGCACACCTTAACACTAAACACAAAAATGCAATCTGGATTTATTCAAATATAATTTTAAGACACTTTACTTAGCAAATAAGCAATGAAAAGGTATTAAAAATCAGACTACAAAAATGAGCATAGAAAAGTTTTCCCTTTAAGATTGTTAATAAAATACCACTCTAAATAAGTTCTAATGAAAGAATCCAGCATTCGTTAAGTATTTGTATCTATGAGGATAAATGCTTCAAGATATCTGAAATTTTTAACTTAATTATATTGTTGAAAAGAAATAAAATGTTGAAGTCATAGATGTTGTGTCATAGAACCATTACTCATGTACTAATGGGCATCACATAGGAGAAAACAAATTTCTTGAGAGTACTCCTAACTTAACTAAATCATAGATACTGGACTTAAAATGAGAATGGTTTATAAAGAAATGCGAAGAATATAGAGAGCTTTCAAAGGAAAACTGGGAATATATTAACAATTTCGGAAAAGAGTAAAAACATTAGGTGGTTTGTTCTATTAGTTGCTGAGAATCGTCATCTAGAAAGTTTCCAAGTAATGGACATCTATTTGGTTTCTGTTGAGGATAGAACAAGAGGAAATGGGCATAAATTCAATTAAATCTACATTAAGCTAGGCCAGCAGAAAAGTAAAGTACCTGGATCACATTATCTAAGCCTTTCTCAAAATTGCATCTGATTTAATGTTTTATCAATATGATTTGGGTGAACAATATTTATTACTTTTGTAAAACTGTGGTAGAAAGTATTGACCGTTGTCACCCAATGCCCTCTATACAAAGACCCACATAAGATCCTGCCCAATTTTGATTCTGGGGGGAAAATGTTAGGTTAAATGCAGGTTAAATTATCTGTATTTTGCTGTCTGAAATGAAAATGATATAACTGACTGCCTTTCGCATTTCCAGAAAATTTAAGCCAACTAAATGCAAGTGGTTCTACTTAGATTAAGTGCCTGAAGGTACTTCCCCCTTCTGTTTTCTTTGAGGTGAACTCCATTCAATTTTATCTTTAACCATCCTATCTATAAAGACCTTGAAATCCTTTGGCTGTGAGTTGGCTGTACTTTTCAAGCAAGAACATAAAACTTAGCAAAAAAGAAAAAATGACTGAAAGGGTTCTAGGTTCCTAGGATGGATTAATAAGACAAGAGAATCACTTTCCATAAAGATATTTAAGAATGGATTGGGAGAAAGTCACTGAATTCATCATTCCTTATTACCAGCCCTTTGTTAATTTTTATTCACCTTGCAACTATATTTATATCATTTAAAAGTTATTTCTGAAAATGTGTTGTGGGGTGGAACCCAACTTCTTAAACAGTGGTTTGCAACCCAATATGGGGATCACATAACTGAATGTGAGGGTTACAAAATTATGATTTCTTATCAGTAAATGTTTGATTTGTATACCTATTTTATACATTTGCATACCGAGGGTCATGTAAAAATATCTCTGGCGAAAAGGGGTTGCTAGTGGAAAGTTTAAGAAGCTCTGGGCTTGAGCATGGTGCTTTTGTGACTGAGATAAAGAGTTTGATTTCTTCATAGGCCAGTTAGCTTTACTCTGTCCCATAGTTATAAACTGTATTCCCAGTAATAATCAGCCAGTCTGCAAATGCCACTGGTTACCAAAAAAATCCTAGAAGAATAAGTGTGAATGGGTCAGTGGTACAGTCTTTCTCCTTTCCCCTATGAGCTCTGGACCTGTTACTGGAAAAGCAACTTCCTGAGTGCACTGGTGCTGGAGGCCAGAAATGGCCCATGACAGGGGAATCTAGGGGCCCTGGGAACAATCCAAGAAGATGTGGTTTGGGTAGAATTTAGGGTTGGGAGGGACCTTAGAGATCATCTAGTACAAAGTGAAGTACCTAGTCATATTTGACAAGATTTAAACTCAGTTTTTCGGACTAGTTCTTTAAATTTCTCTCCACTATGCTTTAG
Source organism: Myrmecobius fasciatus (assembly GCA_023553655.1). Taxonomy (NCBI): domain Eukaryota; kingdom Metazoa; phylum Chordata; class Mammalia; order Dasyuromorphia; family Myrmecobiidae; genus Myrmecobius; species Myrmecobius fasciatus. The sequence continues at coordinate 8,788 of JAJPUD010011672.1, forward strand.
TGATTTAATTCCCAGTTTTGCTAATCATCTCAGGATGTTAATCTGTCAGATGTGATAATAATATGTGCACTAACTACCTCCTCTATGTTCCCTGGTGAAAAGTGTTAATAAAATATAGGAATGTATGATTTTCACATATTGCTGTCATACTATAAACTGTTATATTACTCAGACTCTACTACTAAGTATTTGAAGTAAAATCATTCCCATGAAGTCCAAGTGGGTGGAGGAAATTTGAAGAGGATAAGAATATGAGAAATCTATTTTTCCCTCCTCTAGAGATGGAGCTATCACATGAGTCTCTATGTCTGCCTTTTTCAGCTCCTTGACTTACCCCTATTCAATAATGATTCAGGGCATCTTTGTATTAGGAGGCATCTGCTACCTTTATTTTACGTTTTAACAGACTCGTGTGATATGGCTTCAGGGAAAACTGAAATGGGCTGAGTACATCCTTTCCAGCAATGGAATATTCCTGCTGAAAAGAAATCCAGTAAATGAAAATCAAGATTAAAAAAAAAACATAACCCCCCCCAAAACAACTTTTAAAAATAGTACATTGTTCTTTTGACAAAAAGATTTTATATTATAACAAATAAGCTTATCATAGTATTTCTTGAAATGGCAAATATGTTTAAAATATGATTCAATTTACAAATAAAATGAAATTACACACCACTTTTTCAGGGCCTCATTGATTCTATAAAGTTAGACAGTTTTAAAAATATAATTCTCATAGTCATTGGTTAATTTCTCTCGTCCATTTTCATACTTCTGCTTCTAGTTTCTTTTTGATCACTTCTTCTCCTGCCTAACTCTTTCTTGGGCATCTATGGTGACTTCTTCATCTGCCTGCTATGCCATTAGCTTTGTCCACTAGTGACCTTGCTCTGCCCCAGTAGTAGTGACCTACTTCTTCCCAGGGAGGATATGGAGCCCAGAATTTCAAGGGCTCAGAACTGGGACAATGAATTGGTCCCTAGGAAGAAAGAAGGAATAGGAAATTTAGGTAGACTAGATTAGGAAGTTGCCTTCCCACCTATACTAAAGGTCCCAGAGGTTGATACAATTGTGAGGGCAAGAGGGAGGATGAGACAATTGATCTGGGCCTTATAATACTTGATATGACCACCTATACCTAATGCAAAATGGTACTATATGAGGTCAAGTACCCTTATTGCTATTATTTATTCATTTTTAGTCTCTGTCTGACTCTTCATGACCCCATTTGGTTTGTTTGTTTGTTTTTTTGGATGTTTGTTTTTTTTGGGGGGGACAAAGATACTGGAATGATTTATCATTTCCTTCTCTAGCTCATTTTACAGATGAGGAAACTGAGGCAAAAGGGTTAAGCAACTTGCCCAGGGTCACCCAGATAGTAAGTACCTGAAACTGAATTTCAACTCGGGTTTTCCTGACTATAGGATAAGTATGCTCTATCTGCCTTGCCACCTAGAATAAACAGCCTCCCAGTCACAGAAAAGCAGAAGCCCCCTGGATTCCCTGCAGGACTTGAGGCGATATCAAACATTTTTGGAGGACTGTATTCTCTTCTTCAACAGCACCCTCACTCTCACCATCATTGGTTCATGGTAAAGAAAATAGTTATTACATTAATTGCCATTATTAAGCTAATTAAAGGTTGTCAGATCAGATCTCTTTTGTCTTAGGCGAAAATGTGGCTAATTATGACTGCTTCCAACTACATAAATTCAAGCACATTGGTGAGGGGAGCATAAAGGCTATGTGACTTGCATGAAATCACAGGAAGAGCAAGATCTGAACTAACCCTAAATGTGCCTCATAGCTCAGTCTGGGCAGACCCAATCAAGTAATGCAAAGAAAGCCAAGCTCCCAACTTATGAAAATAAGTTTCTTTCTTCCTCTTCCCCATAGCACTGGATTTTCTCCTTCCTGGTTAAGACTTGTCAAATGAGAGGTAATACATTTCCTACAAAATCCACTTACAAGAAAATGACATGTGGCCTGCATATCAGACTACTGAAGCACTGGGATCAGACACTTGTGTCAGAGGAGCAATAATTGACAGGCTCTCAAACTGACCCTTTGCACAAAGATCAGGGGATCCAGCTTCACTTGGCTGTTCCTAGCTGTTCTCAGCACATCAGGAAGCCTTCTCTTTCCAGTCATCACCTTGGAGAAGGGTAAAACTCTTTCAAGTGACCCAGGCAAAGTATTTTTGGAGAACTGCCTAATCTGTAATTTGGCAAACTGGGTTTCAACAGAATAAACTGTGGGTACTCAGTAAAGGGTTTACTTTATGGCACTGATGTTTGGGTTTTATCAATAAAGGTGAAACACAAGTATGCTTCTCTATGCTATGTTTCAGATCAATGTAATTGCTTAACAGGAAGTTTGTCTATGCAGTTTGGTGCTGATTAGTGGGAATCATGAATCCCCTAAAGCAGTTGTATTATATGAATTTATATTGCATATTTCCTTTGGGTTGGAACCAGTTACCATATTTTACTCAATTGTAACTTCAAATTGTGTGAATTTGAATACATGAAACCACTTCAGGGGATTCTTTATTCACACTAATCAGTACCTAGGTGTATAGGCAAATGGATTACACCAGGAAGACCTGACAATCCAGCTGAGTGTTCATAAGTTAAATCTCATTGCTTTTCAATCTTCTGAATTGTGAAAAGTCTTTAGAGAAAGACATATTTTTAGTGAATGCCTTCCTAAATCTTAGTCAATATTAGTTAAATGGCCACAAAATTTGAAATTTTGTGATAGAATCTGGGAAGTTAAGCCAAAAACCCCAAAAGACAATGTTCTATCCTTGAGTTGGCCGCTATCTCATGGGGAAGTCTAATAATGTAAAAGGGGTAAGAAACTCTTTGTTGTAGTCTGATGATCCACAAATGGTGGTTGGGGGTTAGGGAGAGGATATTAATCAGGGACCACATTTAAATAAAATAAGTAACAAGAAATTATTTTTGGAAAGATAAACAGAAAACATTCATTTTTCTTAAATGAAGAAGAGAAGTATAAGTGTGTGTGTGTGTGTGTGTTGTTTTGTTGATTAGTTGTGTCCCATGGCCCCATTTAGGGTTTTCTTGGAGAAAATAGAATAAAACCTTCCTTCTGCCACTCATTTTGCAAGTGAAGAAACTGAGGCACTAAGTTAGGTGATTTGCTCAAGGTCACAGCACTTGTAAGTATCTGAGGCCAGATTTTAACTCAGATCTTTCTGACCTATCTAGACCCGACACTCTATCCACTGAGTCTCACAGCTGCCAAAGATACACAATACATGCATATATGTGTGTGTGTGTGTGTGTGTGTGTGTGTGTGTGTATGTATATGAATATGCATATGTATATAAGTATATTGTTTATGTACACAAAATTCACGCAATATATGTAAAATAAAAATGTATATATGTAAAGCAATACCAAAACACCCGTTGTATGTTTGTGTGTGCATGTATGTGCATTTACATACATACATATATGCATGATTTGTTTTTATTTTTATAAGCTGGCCAATTAAGAGAAAAACCAAGATGGGAGGGGAGAAGTAATTAGAGGAAATGAAAAACAAAGACATTATGTGAAGGGGAGGACAGTTTTAGTAAGCTGTGAGATCAATGTACTAAAGTCAAAGTTAAACTGCTTTTGTTACTGATTTGTGTAGCCTTACTCTTGGACTGAAGTCAGCAGATTTAAGTTATTTAAATATGTTCTCATTGACCTTTGACAAGCTGATTACTCTCATGCAATTGGGTAATAGTCACAACTCTTTAACAGCTATAAAGCCTTCAAGTGACATTGAAATCAAGCACAGGTGGGGGGATTATTTTCTAGGTTTCCTTCTCTATGGCCATAATAAATAAATAAATAAATAATGCATATTTAGGACACTTGATAAAATCAAGCAGAGAACAGGATATCTAGCTTCCCAATCTAGTTATACATTGTGTAAACAAAAAAGGTTCTTTTTTCTATCCATTCCTTTTCAGGCTCATTTACCTCTCATTGGAGTCCACAAAGAGTCTATCTTGGGCCCTCTTCTCTCTTGATAGTCCTTCCCTTGTTGATCTTATCACTTCCCAAAGGCCAAATTATTTTCTTTATAGCAATAGTTCCCAAGTCTATATTTGTCGTTTTAATTTCTTTCCTGAATTCTATTCCAGACTTGTATTGCCACCTATCTGCAGGACATTTCTCTTTGCATAAACCAGAAATATCCCAAGCTCAACACATCTAAAGCCAAATCATTCTAATTTTTTTCTGCAAACAAACCTTTCCTCTAAAATTCCATATTTTTATTGACAGCACTACTATATTTCTAGTTTTGCTCAGGTTTGCAGCCTTTGAGGCATCCTTAATAATTCCTTCTTTCTCAGTCCCAACAGCTGATCTATCACACCACTTGAATCTATTCCCTTCTTTCTACTTATACTGTCGCTACCCAAGTTCAGACTCTCATAAGGATTATTGCAATAACCTCTTAATTGGTCTCCCTGGTTCCATTGCATTCCCTCTCCAATACATCCCTCAGCACAATAGTCAAATTTGATAACCTTAAAATATGGACCTGATCATGTCTCATCCTTATGCAGAAAACTTCATAGTTTCATTATTGCCTCTGGAATGACATAAAAACTCCTCAGCTAGGCATTTGAAATCCTCCACAAACTGATTCCTACTTAATTTTTTAGTCTTATTTCATACTATTGCCCCCCCCCTCCACCTCTATATGCATTCCATTTCAAGCTAACTGATCTGCTAACTATTTGCCTACATGAAATTGAATTTCCTGTTTCTATAGCTTTGAACTAATGGGTCCTATTTCAGAAATGCCCTTCCTCCTCACTTTCTACAGGTCTAGAACCTTTGGCTTATCCATTTATTAGCATTCTCTCTCTCTCTCTCTCTTTTTTTTCTCTCTCTTTCTCTCTCCCACCCCCCCTTCTCTCCCTCTTTCCCTCCCTCCCTTCCTCCTCTCTCCCACTCTCTTTTAAATTACTTTTTATATATCTGGCATTTACTTGTTAGTTTCCCATACAAATATAAAGTCTTTTAGGGCAGAAACTGTTTCATTTTTTATCTTTAAATCTCTAGCACTTTACATACAGTAGGCATTTAAATGATCAACAAAATGGAGTTATACAAGTGCTAATGATTGTTTCCATAAATTTTTTTTTTCCAAGTAGTCTAGACATATCTCAATAATATCAGGCAGGAGGTCCCTAGATAATAGTATGCATCTGGACGTTTCCTTTCTCTGGAGGAATCACCATAATGAGCATTTTGACAATCAAATAGATTGAATAGGAAACTCACATATAAACTCACTTATATGCCAGAATGTGCTGGCATATATTTAACAGTTGTCTGGGGGTTGGAAGGAGTCATGCAAACAACGTACTTTTAAATTTAATCTTTACCCTTAACATTTTCTGTCACTTTCTAAAGTCTAGATAATCAACAAAACAGTAAATCAAGCCCCACTTGAAGCCTTTGTTGATTTTCAGGGTATAAACACTCAAAAACCTAACCATTGGCTCTCACAAGGTGGTTTGAGCTGGTTCTAATACACTTCAGCTTGTGTGTATTACTCTTTGGACTCAAGTTTAGCTATATTTGTTGTTAAATTATGAACAAAATGGAATTGTACAAGTTCAACTGATTGGGTTTCCAATAAGTCTTTTTCCAAGTAGGTTTGATATATCTAGTACACTAGATATGTACACAATGCTATCTATCTATGGCTTAGTAAAACAAGTTGTAGGGAATTCCAAAGCCACTAGGAAGTTGTGAGTTAGCCCATGGTTATATAACTGATGAATAATCAGAGATGAGACTTGAAGCAAATCTTCATGATTCTAAGTCCTTCACTATACCTTTATTCTTTTTCCAATTATAGATATATGCTATAACAATAAGAATAATTACACCCCAGTCCTTTAAATATTGCTGAGTGTTTTTACATGCATTATTATCTCATCTAATTTCACAAAGTCCTGGGAGGGAAATCCTGTTTTTATCTTAATTTGCAGATGAAGAAACTAACACTGAGAGAGATTATGAAGGATGAGGTTCATGTAAGTAGTAAGACAACTAGGTGGTATCAGAGTCAGCAGGAATACCAGAAAAACTCATCCTGAATTTTAGTCTGGCCTTAGACACTTACTAGCTGTGTGACCCTGGACAAGTCACTTAATCCTAATTATCTCAAATAGGAGTAAGTGCACCTGGCCCACAGAAAAACTGCCCCAGAGTTGCTCAGCTATCTACTCTGGAAAGAACTCAAAGGAAGCTTTAAGTTGAGTTGTTTGGATAGTTAAACACACAAACATACATAAACACAGTATATTATCCTGAGTTGCCACTGATGGGGAAATTTCTTTCATATCATTTTATCAAATATGAGATGATAGAATGTTGAGAATTGTACTTCAGGGTTGTACACCTGCCTTTAAAACTGTGAAATGAAAAATATCTAATCAAATTGTAGTGTAGACATAATTGGTAACTGATCAGTACAAAGATAGATCAATTGTTTAATTGCGATATATTGTTGTCATTGTGTCTGAAACTGAAATACTTCTTCCAGTTGATTCCCATCTAGACCTCCATCAACTGGCATGATTCAGACAAGCATCATATCCATTTTTACCAGACAAAGCTGTATCTTCACTGTGCAGTAAACTATTAATTTACTCATCTGTAATGCTGGGTTAATGTAGTATTCTTCCTGGTCACTCCAAATTGCAATTTTCAATGGGAGCAAGGTTTCTTTTCCCTTTTTTTCCCTGTAGCTGATGGAATTTATAGGGTCAGAGGGGTGTTTCTGGATGCTAGATGAAGGAAGCTTCTCCCTGCCTTGAGGACAGGTAGCAGAACAATACTATTCTATTTGTACCTTTTGTTTTCCTTACCCCTAATCATGTTGGTGTTTAATTGGCTCTCATGTTGTCCTTGATATGATCAACTGAACAGGCAAAGCCACCTATGTATGCAATATTTGTAATCTCCTGCAGAAAGAAAAGAGAATATTGTAGGTTATATGTTGATGGAACAGTAGAAAGGGGCTGAATTTGGAATCAAAGGGCCTATCTGCAAATTCTGTCTCTGACATTTTCAGTCCGGGGTGTGCTAGATTTTAACATTTTTTCCATCCTTTAAAAAAAAATCTAGACTTAACCAAACATTAAGTCAAGCACTGACTTGGAGTGATTGCCAATTTCTGAGTAGTAAATGCTTATGATGACAATTTATAGATAAGGATGAGAATTGGTTTCAGTACATCCCTGCTTTCAACCCTTGGACTGGTAGTCATGGAGGGAAATATGAGTTCAAAGACTCTTTCTGATTCCTATTGGTTGTATGACATTGTACCTCAAGCAATAATCTATGGCTTGCTTACTAAATTGAGAAAACCTGAATCCTAACTCAGACACATATAACTTAAATGCATCCCTTGAGAGTCAGTTTCCTCATCTGTAAAATAGGGATAAAAAAATTTCCCAGGGTTGCTGTGAAGGTCAAATGAAAATCATGGAAATGATTCATATAAGATGATTTATGTAAAATATTATTCAAATCCAAAAGCTCATAGAAATGTGAGTTATTATAAAAATATAAATGAAAACTCACTACTTTATTAGACTCAGACCAGTCATGTAATATTACCTTATCTCTGCCCCATAAAAAAACATCTGAAGGCTATTCCCTTGCAGTACTCCATCTATGGCCTCATTGGGGGCCATCATCATCTAACTTAAGACAGGTGGTGTTTCTGCCTTCTTCTGTTTCCACAGCTGATTCTTTTTGGAACATCTTAAGTCTCCAGTATGACTCAGGTGTCATTTCAAAAGCTTCTTACATTGAACAACTAAACCAAAATTGAGCCAAATGATCCCAGGCCTTTTTTTGCTAAGTATCAGACGTTTTTCTGCTCTAGGCAAACCAACCAAGTCTGTTCCCTGAACTTGCCTGAGGTTTGTCTAACTGTGCTTTTGTGATCTCTGTTGTTTGTATCTAGAATGTCCTTTTTTCCTTATCTTATGTTATCAAATGCTCACCTATCCTTTAAAGCACAAATCAAATGGCACTTCTACCAAAAATTCTTCCCCTTCAAATCTCACTAAATGCTTTGTTTTGCACTTCTGTTGTTGTTCAATCATTTCAATTGTGAACTTCTTGGCAGAGTTCTTGGAATGATTTGACATTTTCTTCTCTAGCTTATTTTTAATAGAGGAGGAAACTGAGGTAAACAGGGTTAAATGACTTGTCCAGGGACACACAGTAAGGGTCTGAGGCTGAAGTTGAACTTGGGTTTTCCTGACTCCAGACCCAGATTTTATCCACTGTTCTACTTAACTGCTCTATTTGTACATATAGATTGCATTTACCAATAGTTATCTGTAATGTCTCTCTGTCTCTTTTTTTCTTTGTTATGCTTCAAGTACTATGAAGACTGTAACCAAGTCTCACCCAAACTTTCTTGTTCTTTGTTGCATCCCACTTTCCCAATCCCAAAACACCTGGCTCTGTACTTGCTTAATACAGTTCTGAAAGCAGTGCATTGAAATGAATAGCTAAATGACTGGATAGTATATATCCTGAAAGACTCAACCTTCCTTCCTCCATATAATTGAGAGCTGAGTTGACAGATAGTGTAACTGTCTATGATGGGGTTTGACCTCAATCATACCTTAAAGTGATTTAACTAATTGAGATGCTCTGCAAATACAATACATTTCCCAGGATGCTGTACTGTAATAGCAGACCTGTTAGTCAATGACACCCAATGTCTTTCCAGTGAAGAAGAAGAAGAATAAGGCTTGATGTGAACAGGGAAAAAATTTCCTAACTCCTAAGAGAGGTGAAAGTGGAATTGGCTACCTTATCAAGTAATGAGCTCCCCATCATTTAAAGTCTTCAAGCAAAGGATAAAATAACGGCTTGTCAAGTATATTGTCAAAGGCATTTTTGGTCAAGTAAAGATTGACTAGAACAGGTCGTCTTAAACTTTTTCCACTAGCAACCCCTTTTCATCCAAGAAATTTTTACAGAACTCCAGCTATATAGGTATATAAAATGGACTTACAAATCAAACATTTACTGATGATAAATCATAATTTTGCCTCCCTCACATTCAGTTATATACCCCCATCTGGGGTTGCAACCCACAGTTTAAGAAGCTTTGAATTAGAATAATCTGAGATCCCTTCTAACTCTGAGAGTTTGGGATTCTGAAATATGAGATATGATATAAAAGGTTGCTGATAAAGATTTAGAAAGTAGAACTGTCTGAAATCCTTTTCAGGGATATAGAAAACATTGATTTGATTTCTTTATCAGGACAGCTTTTAACTCTGCAAGATTCTTAGTATTGTCAAACTAGTTTTGTCAATAAGGGTCATAAGGGACCTTAACCTACTGTCAAAGTTATTTTTATGGGATATCTTAGACCACAGTGACAGGCCCCAAATTATAGCCCAATATATTGAAAAGAGTGTGGCACCTTGGGTCAGAAAAACTGATTTCAAATTCTGTCTCTAAAACAACTAGATGTGTGACTCTGAGTCAGTCATTTAACTACTTTATGTCTTGGTTTCTTCATCTGTAAAGGAGTTAATAATAGTTGCCGGATTAACCTTACAGGAAAACATTTTGCAAACCCCAAAGTGCTATAGGAATGTTAGTTGTTAATTATCAGTAATGAAAGTGACGCTCTATCTTCCCATCCATATTGTTGGAAGTGGTCTTAGAAACTCCTCAGAAGCCCAAGGGTTATTTTGGTCAACATGATGAATTTTTTAAATATCTATCACATTATGCAGAGCAAGTGATCCTTTAGTTTTTAACTTTAGTTTTCTACTACTGTCCCAGTTTTGTCTAGTAGATGTAGGGAACCTCGATAAAAGACAGTCTGAAAGACTAAGCACTAATGAGACTTGGTTCTCCCTCCACCACCTACAAGTCCATGTGTACATGAGTTCAAAGAAATTTGTATCACTGATATTAACTTAAATAAGTGACACAATTTTGGGAGGTCAGGAAAATTCCTTGCTTGAGCTGAGTGCTCAGAAAAGAAATGAGATAACTACATTTATGATTTCAGCTAACAACCTCTCAGAGCCACAGTCTCTTCTTCTGTCAAAGAGGACTAATACTTACTTTGCTCTGCCTATCATCTTTGTGAAATGAGAACCTAGATTAGGGGTTACCTCTTAAGATTACTTCCAGCTTTAAATCTATGATTAACATGATTACCCCCGCAAATCATGAGATGAGATAAAATAAGCTCTTGAAAAGAATACTGCTCCTGGAGTTACAGGATTCAAATCCCATTTCTGAGAATTACTACCTTTGTTCCCACAAGCAAATTGCAGGGCATCTATATGGCACAGATAGATTTGAATCTATCTGTGGAATCTGGATTTGAGAAGACCTGAATTCAAATCCACTTCAGACACTTACTAGCCCTGTGGCCCAGAGCAAGTCACTGATGCTCTCTGCCTCAATTCCTCATCTGTGAAATAGGGATAATAATAGCACCTCCCTCTTAGGTTTGTTGTGAAAATCAAATGAGATAATATGTTTTTTAAATGCTTCACAAACCTTAAAGCACCACATAAGTGCTATCAATTATTTTTATTTAACCTCCCTGGGCCTGTTTCCTCATCTATAAAATGAGGGGGTTGACTCAGATTGTCCTGTTTAGCTCTAAATTTATCATCCCTTAATCATGTAAGAAAAGCCCTCTATAGCCACAAAGGCAATATAAATTATTATCAGCATTTTAACAATTATGCCTCTTGTTTTCTCATTTTATAACCCACTTACTCCTTAGAATATATTTCATATAATAAGTTAAGTAAGTTAAATTTTACTTGGACAATCTCTTGGAGAGGAAGTCGAGCTTATGAAGAAAAAAATCACATTAGGCAAATGCGACATCTTTTTTTAAAGATAAAATTAGTGGATAACAAAATGTATTAAGCAGATCTGATCTTGGGAATCTAGAGCATTTACAACTCTTGATCTCATTTTTCATTGTCACTTATTCCTTCCTTTTAATTGAGTGTAAATTAGAACATGGGGCCACGGACCCAGTCTGGGAAGAAGTAAGGAGTCCTATGGGTCCCAAGGGAAGCAAGGTGGATGGGACATTCTGTATTTGCACTAGGCTTCCCTGTCACCTTTATTAATGGTGACAGAGAGAGGGAGTCAGCAGGTGGCTAATGCAGGCTGCCGATGACGGTAATTGGAAGGTGTTGTTGCCATTCTGAAGGGCAGAGAAGTGGGACAAGTGGGAATTAGATGTGTGGGGTGGGGAAAGATATAGCATGATGTCATTAGGAAAACTGGAAGCCAATCAATCAATGCAGTAGCATATCCTGAGCAAAGCTCATTGTTTGGAGTCAGGGGCAGGGGAGGGAGGACAAGTCTGCTGTGGGGATCTCTGGTTCAAGTGAATGAAGGATAGATTTGTAGCATAGCATCCTTCCTCATCTGACAAGTCTGACAAGTCTGAATATATATATATATAATATATGTGTGTGTGCATGTATATATATATATATATATATATACATATATATATATATATATATATACACTTGGGGTTCTAGGGATTAACTTTACCTCCCCTACCCATTTTATAAGTCAATGGGCTTGTATGCTATGAGGCTATTTCACACACATTATTAAATGCATTGCTATTGTGTGTATAGAAGTGTGTTGCTAGATGGATGCTTAATATCAAGCCTTGAAATGTTGTCTCCCTTTTTGACTTTAGTGGATTTTTGCATTCACCAGAATCTTTCTGTTCTAAAGGAATTGTATCGGGGATGGGGAAGAGTATTGCCTTCTCCTCACCTTGACATCTGTCTTATAAGGAATGTCACCACTTGTCAAGGATGTTGCAAACTCTTGGTCAGGCATGGGTTTGATTGGGGCTTCTCGTTTAGTTCTGAAATCTGCCTATTTTCTATTATTAATCATCTTTCCTATATATAGCATCTAAATTATATAATTCTTGAGGGATTCTCAGATTACATTGTCCATTTACAGCTACCAGATTATTTGTGTCTTTGTTCCCATTGGGAAATGCAATAGAATATTATATATAAATATATACTTATATTTTCATGTAAGTACATAGACATACAAACATGCCATATACTATTATGTTATATATACACACACACACACACACACACACACACACACACATACAAATGAGAGAAAAAGAGAGAAAGAGAGAAGAGAGGTAAGGGGGTGGTAGAGCTGAGTTAAATCTCTCATTCTGCTTCTAGCCCTAATATTCTGGAAAACTATAGCCATGAACCTATTAAGCATCTTCTTCATTCAATCTTAAGAAGCATATTTGGGGCAAACTCTAAAGTGATGACTGTACTTCTCTTCTCCAATAATATTTTTTTCTATTCTGTAGATCTATCTGTTCTCTCACTGACTGCTTTAAACTTAGAATTTGTACTTTTTTTTTTTTTTTTTTGCTGAGGCAGTTGGGGTTAAGTGACTTGCCAGGGTCACACAGCTAGGATGTGTTAAATGTCTGAAGTCAAATTTGAACTCAGGTCCTCCTCACTTCAGGGCTCATGTTCTATCCACTACGTCACTTAGTTGCCCTGTATTTTTACTTTTTTTTTTTTAAAGGAAAATAATGGATAAAATGTACCAACTGTGAATCTTTGGGTAATTCTTTCTGAGACTCAGTCTACTTTTAGGTAAAAAGGGAGTGGTGTTTATTCTTTGAACTTTACAAAAAAACCTCAAGGGTGCTTTACAAACTTTAAAGCACTATTTGAATATGCTGTGATTGTTGTTGTTTTTAATTACCCTCAGTGGGAATTTATTCTTCCTTTATGAGATCACTATTATATCCTGACATAGTCCAGGTCTTCCAAAGTCAGAGAAGCAGATTTACTTTCTGTCATTGTGTGAATGGCCCCTGGCACAAATATCATTAGTACAGCAAGTCCTAGGGTATGCTGAATGGAACAATTACCCCGAATATTTTGCTTTGGAGGAGTCATGAGCTGTTTCTATCTAGACAGTGACTCAGGGAAGCATCCAGTAGAAAGGATAACAGTAATAGCTCTGGCTAACTGGTCCTAAAAATGATTGGGAATCATAGCAACAGTGTTATCCCAGAAATATGACATTGTCAAGGCCAAACCCTATCACCCTTTACAACTACTTGTCAAGTTGTACATTTTCCCTGTGACTTCTTTTCTCCTTTAAGGCTCTCTCTTCTGTTCATTTTAAATCTTATAGGACCTGGATAAATATGGTTAGAGGAAGAGAAGGATGTGTAATGTGATTTTTTCCATTGGCTCCAGCACTTTTTAGCTTAATGAATATGGAATAGTCATTTAGCTTCTTCAGCCTCAGTTGTTTCATCTGTAGAATGGACATAATCTTACCTTGCCTTCTTCTGAGAATACTTTTTCTGAATAGACTTCTTCTGAGAAAAGCACTTTGTAAAACAGAAATTATTCCTTAAATATAAGCTATCATTTTTGATGCCAGCATTATGGAATTATAGATCTAGAGCTGGAAGAAATTTCAGAAATCATCTAGTCCAATATCATTTTATAAATATGGAAAATGAGGCAAGTGACTTTCTCAAAGTTAGTGGTAGCATTTGAAACTATATCTTCTGATTCAAGTCAGTGTTCTTCCCACTGTACCAATATGTATACATGCTGTTATTCTTATTAATGTTGTTGTCATTATCACCATTATCAATGCCCTTGTTGCTCAAGGACCCTGAATGCCCCCTCCCAACAATGACCTTGGTCCTGACATCCCATAAGATATGACTCAACTCCATAGCTTCCAAATGAAGAATAAGAAAATAGTCTAAAACTTAGATTGATAAAGTGTAGTCTGCGAGACATTGGAACAGAATAGAATTTCTTAAGTAAAAAAGAATTAAACAAAGAAATTCACATTCAAGATTCTCAAGAAAGAGCTTGGATGATTGTCACCAGTACAACTATGTAAGGTATCTCTTTTCTGAAGTTTTTTTGGAAACTACATTCATTAATTTTCTCCTAATTAACATAACATTTAGAAAATTATCTTCTGTTTAGTTAAAAGTCATTGAGTGCTGAATAATATCCAGTCTCCTAAGAAAGCAATGTGCTACAGACTTACATGGTTTTAATCATAAGCTAGAAACTGTCAGGAAGAAGTACAAATAGACTAGCTTAGCTTCTGTTTGTCCAGCTCTGAAATACAGGAAGACAAGCCCAATGAACTTGAAGACTTCAATAATCAATGTAATGACAGAGCCTAGAGTTACCCCTGCATAAATACAATCTCTTTCTGTTGTAAAAATAATCATTAGTGAGAAAATACTTGTTGATGAGTAGTGTTGACACTAGGAGCAAGGAAGAATCAGCATAGAAAATATAATTTACACGTTTCATAAACTATGGTCCTATCACTAGTCACAATACTTATAGCCTGGAGGTGACAACTATACATGTGTCTTTTGGATTTTGGCATGGTTTTAGCTCAAGCCCCAGCTTGATACAATAAACTATTCCAGATTCATGGTATACTTTTGAAAGACCAAGGATGCGTTCATTTCTGGTATTTTCTGAAACAGAGGAACCTTTGGCCACATGTAGCTTATGAGAGCTTGATTTACACTTGCCATTTCAAAGTTTGTTGATTCTGTAATTAAAAGAAATCTTAAATCCCTTGAAAGACTTAAAATTTATTATTATATAGCAACACACAAAGTTACTTAAACCAGTGTAATTCCTTTGATTTAAATGTCTAGGGAGTGTTAACATGGCATACATTGGCTTGAATTTTGGTTAAATACTGGCTCTTTTCCTTGACTTTATTGAGTAGCCTTAGTTTAAGGGTAGCCTTTGTTTAAGGGTAGCCTTTGTTTAAGGTATACTTTCCATTTGGTCCTATATCCACAAGAAAACACTTTTGAAGATTCACCTTATCTTTCTGAGGTAATGGCTAGGTCCCAGTTTATGCTAGAGAGCTGATCCATCATGAATGCTTACTGTGGAGTTATTGGGCCCACAACAGCTTCCTTTACAAGAACTGCCATGTTGCACCAGATGGAAACCATCAAGGCACATCATGACTGCAAAGCCTCCAGGTGGCAACCTCTCTGTTTCCTGGCTAAGCTATACTTTTAACATACAAAAGCACCAACAAACTTTATTATGCGAAAAGGCCCAATATTCGGGGATGTAGACTTTAGAAGCCTTCCCATAGAAGGACCCCTGTCCCCAAATGAGCGTAAAGGCAGATAAAGCCTTACATTTTTTAGCATTTTTTGGGATAGCATTTTTTACATACATGATTTCATTTCAAATGTCCAGAATTCAAGTTTCTTAAGTAACTTTTCCTGTCTGCCAGCACATATGAATACTTGAGGGATTGCTGGGGATCTCCCACAGATCTGAGAGAAACTCCATTTAATAAGTAGATTATCACCCAACTATGACTTAGTAATAATAATATTGTTTGTTTTTAATTGAACTTGTTATTTTTTTGGATGATGAAACCCTACCAATGAAGACTGATACTCTACCACTTAAATTCTTAGAGACTTGCCTAAAGTACTGAGAAGTTCAGTGAGTTGTCTAATGTCACACAGCCAGAGACTGGTTTGTGTGGAGCATGGAGATGTGTTGGCTAACCAGAATTAACATTACCCATTTCCTTTCCTTGCCTAGAATTTGTTGCTAGTCATGGTTCTAATCATATTCCCTTGAAGGGAAGGTCCAATGCTAATGCAAGGAGTGAGTATTCTGGCCTTTGCTCTAGGAAACTAATGTCAAAGAGTCATAGATTTAGATACAGAGCAGACCTTACCAGTCATAAAAGCTAGCCTCTTCTTACTGGAGAGGAGGAAATGGAGAAAGTTATCACTTGTCCAAGGTCACATAGGTAGTGACAGATTTGAACCAAATTTTTTGATTCTAAATCCAAGATTCTTTCCATGTTGCCACATTGAGTCTAAGGAGTTGCCTTAGGTATACAGAGTTTCAGTAACTTGCCATGTATCAAATAGCTAGTAATTATCAGAGACATAATTTGGATTCACCGAGCCCCAATTTCCCTCTCTACCATGCTGCTTTCATCTACCAGTATTTTCTGCTAAATAATATGAATGTCTTCCTGTGCTCAGCTTTAATGGGCTCCTGCTTGATTTACTAAGTGGTTGGACATTTGGCAAGTTTGTGACTGAAAACGTAGTTTTGGGGTCAAAGTGCATTTTGTTGTTGGTTTTTTTGCCCCTAAAGCTTTGAGTGTGCAGCAGTTCCTATCATTTGAAGACAGGCATGAGACTGAGAGTCATAATTTCCTCCCCACAGGTCAGAATAGTTAATGAGCTAATTCACACAGCCTCCTTGGAGCAGGGCCTAGGAGTTAGGGGAGAAAACTGTCTCAGCATGATTTCACCTAAGCACACATATCATCCTAGGGAGACCTTAGATCAGTACTCAGTGAGCCTGACTCATACATTCCTCCTCCAGCTTCCTGAGATGCAAAGGGAGAGAGCCCTGAACTATAAAGGAACTATAAACTCTAAAGTGATGAAATCACTGATAAAGTCATAAGGAATTTTAGATATCACTTATTCCAAACCCCCTCTTTTTATAGAGAGGGAAATTGAGATCCAGAAAGGGAAATTGACTCCTCTACTTGCTATGTACAAAGGACCAGGATTTGAATTCAGATTTTCTGTCTCAAAGTCAAATGCTCTTGTCACCATATTCCAGCCTCCTCAGTAAGCCCAGGTGATGCTAGCATGTTGGACTTTAAATCAGGAAGATGAGTCCAAATTCTGCCTCAGTCACTTAGCTGTGTGACCCCAGGCACTTGCCTGCACTTAATCACTCTCAATCTCAGTTTCTTCATTGATTGGATTTAATAACTCTTATTTTACATGGTCTTTGTGATGATCAAATAAGTTAACATATTTAGAGTGATTTGGAAACCTTATAACTGTATAAAATCTAGCTATTATTATTATTGTTGTTAACACATGTCATCCTTCTATCTCCAACCTAAGAATTCCTTCATAGGAACTAGAGTTAGAGCTAGAAGAAATCTGAAAGATAATGTCCAACTGCTTCATTTTGCACATGAGAGAAGTAAGGACCAGAGAAATTCTATGATTTGGGGAGATGACCAACCACATATTTGAATCCAGATCTGTTCATTCCATATCCTTTGCCCTTCCACTGAACCACACTTCCAGCACTGCCTCCATTGGAGAATAAATGTGTTATATAATCACACAATACATTTGGGACCAAATGGGAGTGCTACATAAAAGTAGTCATTGGCTACACAAAACATAGGTGGCTGATGAAAGGAACTTTTTTATTTTTTGCATTCCCCCCTTGCCAAGTTTTCCTCATGACATCTCTTTGCAGCTTTATATATTTTATTTTATTTTGGTCTTGCACATGATTTGAAGTTACTATAGCAACATGTCACCAGCTGCTATTGCATAGTAATGTTAGCGTTTTCATTGCTGGCTCCTGAAGTTTCAAAACCCCGGCATCAGCTAGGTTCTCCAAGGAACTCATCACTCCCACTCGGCCCAGCCCTACTCAATCCAGCTCAGAGGGGCAAGTGTCTGCTTCACATTTGAAACACACCCAGTTCCTCATCAGTGGTACATGGGTCCTCTAGTGGCCAAACATCAAGATAATCCTGGGTTCCAAAGCAGACCAGGTACCGGGGGTGTTTGGGCTGCTGGTCCAAGTTTGGTAAGGGGCTTTTGGGTTTGGATGGATAAATGAATAGATTTTTTAAAATCTGATAAATGTTCTGCATCAAATCCTACTTATTCTCCTTCCCCAGCTCATTGTTAATTTCAATATTTCCAGGGGCATTTGTGACCTCACTCTCTACAAAACAATCTTATATCCCAGCTAATTAATTTTTAGCACATCATACTTGGCTCTTTTCCCACTGTCTCCTGCACAGTTAATGGTCAATGTTTCCTTTGGAGGTTAAGTTCTCATTCAGGTATACAGATCTCCATGCTAATGCACCAATTTAATTGACAGGATTGATTGTGCAGTATAATGGGAGAGTGTTACAGACACCACATAAGTCCTGCCACTACTAGGGTCTGAGTATTCCCTCATCATCCGAGTGTCTCCTGTGATTACACTTATTTTTACATATTTGACCTAGTTTCAATCATGCACCTCCATGCTCCGATTCATTAGATGCTTTTCAACAAGCCTAAATGAAGCAGAGGAGGCTAGGCTGGGCTGTGCTCACTGCTCAGATACTGTGGTCTAGAATTTAATATGCAGGTCCCTGAGTATTGGTCTTAAAAGGCAATTTCCCATCCAGTCCCCTGGCATGCTGAGAGGAGATAGATGAGTGACTGCCTTATGCCTCAGTAGTAAATACACATTGATCTCTGATTTTTCTCCATTGGGAGAATCTTCACAAATGGAGTACTTTAATTATTAACTTGGACAGTGGGGGTGCCTTCACTCCCACTGACCATTCTGCATATTATTCAGATGGGCTCCTTTTAGATTATTATCTAGGATGTTAACAGAGCTGGGTGTTGGAGGTCTAGTGCTATAAAGTTTGAGCAATGTCAGTGTAGGGAGGAAGTGACAAGCCACCATGAATTTGTGGAGTGTCAGAGGACCTTGGAACAAATGAAATCTTGCTATTGCCCTCCTCTCCTATTCTCCAAGTCAGAAGAAAGAAAGAAAGAAAGTAAAAAAGAAAGAAAGAGAAGGAGGGAGGAAGGGAGGAAGAGAGAAAGGGAGGGAGTGAGGAAAGAAGAAAGGAAAGAAGAAGAAAAGGGAAAATGATACCTGTGTAAATAAGGTCTCAAATTTATCAAGTTTTTTTTAAAAGGGAAGGATGAATGTCATTTTTAGCACTTGCTACTAAGAAATTATTAAAGGTCACAGAAACACAACATTAATATATCATCCTTTTCTCATATAGCAAATGGGATTTTTCTTTTTTGATAGCAAGGAAAGGGGTATTTTGCTAAAGTAGACCTGCTGCTGTAGTGTCTTGTTCTGTCTTATATATCAATCAGTCTTACGGATGTGATTTCTGACGGCTTTGATACTAGAAACTGGCTAGCCTGGAAAAAACAGATGATTCTAGTCAGAAGCAGGACACTGTCATTTTTCATTAGTACCAAAACATCAGAATATTTTCTCAGTTTCTACCTATAGTTGCCTAAACTTCCATCACATGGGGGATAAAATTGTGTAGAATGTTAGTTTAATTCCCCCCCCCCCAAGCTTAGTTGTAATAGAAGAATTAGCAAACTGATAAAAGTCATTTTGATTGCTCTGTGAGCTTTGTCACGTTGACCAGTGACTTGTAAAGAGATAACGGTTCATAAAATGGTTACTTTCTGTAAATGGATAAAGGACACCCCCCCCCCCGGGGGGCAGGGGGGTTTCTAAAAGCAGGGCTTGGTACAACCTGGCTTTTCTGGCTAGTACTTGATAATTTCATCTAAAAACGATTGTTTTGGTGTTCTCCCCCTTTACATTCAAATCAAGCCATTTGAAATCTCAGGCACCCCCTCAAATGCCTACTAGGACAACCTGCATTTCTACCAGTGGTGAATTTTTGTCAAAAATAGACATATACACAAATAGACATCTACACAAACACACAAATTCAAACCCCACCCCCAGACTTATTGCAACAAAACCTTAGGAAGAAAACTATTGTCACAGAGATGTTAACGTTTCCTCTTAGAAGCCCATTAATAATAATAATAAAACACAGATTTCTTACCTTGAGGTGTTGGAATTACCTGCAGAAAATATACTTCAGCCCTGTTAGGCAGGCAAGGCTTAGACTAGTGGTAAAATTACTCCGAGAATGTGATATTAAGTCCTTTATATTGTATTTTTCACTGTTTATATGCAAGAAGTGTAGTGAGTCTGCTCACGTAGGAATAAATGAAAAGCCGTACCATGCACAGCAGCTACCATGTGAAAGAAAAAGACCTCTAGTGGTCACACACTGAACTCTTTGAGAGACAAGGCAAGGGAGGGTGTAGTGGAAAGGGGAGAGGAGAAAGGGGGAGGGAAGGGAGAAAGAGAGAAAGGAGATGGAGAATCAGGAGAAAGACAGATTGAAGAGAAGAATAGAAACATTTATATTCTTGTCTTAAGTACTAGACCAAATAATGTGATATGTCAGACTTCAGAGATTCTTCCGAGATACATGCCTGTCATAGAAACACAGAATTGTTAAGAGTTGTAAATGACTTTAAAAACCAAGCTAGCCCAACTCCCTCATTTTGTGGATGAGGAAGCAGATACCCAGCGAGTTAAATGATTTGTCCCAGGTCTCACAGAAAACCAATGACAGAGACAGAACTAGGTGTCCTGACCCTCAGGCTGCTGTTTTTTCCATATTTTATTGAATTGGTAATAATAGTAGAGTTTATCCACTTGTTAGGATTTGTGGGGATATCTAATCCCTCAAATATTTACTACCCTTTGGGGACAAAG
Source organism: Myrmecobius fasciatus (assembly GCA_023553655.1). NCBI lineage: Eukaryota > Metazoa > Chordata > Mammalia > Dasyuromorphia > Myrmecobiidae > Myrmecobius > Myrmecobius fasciatus. The sequence continues at coordinate 29,324 of JAJPUD010011672.1, forward strand.
TAAGATGGAGATTTATTATCTGAGAAACCTCCCAAGTCTCCATAAAAGACAATTTGTTTCTTTCTCTGGGATAGCTGGGTGCCACCTTTGGGCTCAAAGTGTTGCTGTTGGTTTGAGTTGCTTGTAACATAAGAATCCGTTGATGATTTTAAACTTTGAACCTCTAGGATGGTCCAACTGGGTCTTGAGAGGATATAAGTTTTGTTGGTTCTTTAAGATGAGATGAATTTGAAGATCATCTTCATAGAAGTTTCTCCAGAGCTGTCTTTAGGAGAATAATTCATTGCATAATTTTCTATGAAGCAAGGAAAAAGAGACCCTAGAGAATCCTGCAAGTAAAACATATGTCATATAATCTTTAACGATACATTTTTGTCCAATTAACTTTAGTAGGTTTTTTTTAAATGAAGAATATCCTATGATAGCATATATACCTTCTTATACTTATATCAATTCATTTCAATTCAGCAAGCACTTGTTAAGCACTTTGTAAGATATACTCTTGAGGGCAGGGACTGACTCATATATATATATATATATATATATATATATATATATATATATATATAAAAGAGCTGGAAGTTGGAGGTCTAGTGCTATGAATGCATTATGTAAATGTATATGTGTATATATATGTATATATATACTAATGACTCTGCTAAGTCCTTAGAATAAAAAGACAAACAAAAAAGCTAGCCTTGCTCTCAAGGAACTTACTTTTTGCTGAAAGCAGCCAGCATTATGTAGATCTGGCTACTACAGTTGGGTATATAATCTTTATTAGGGCTCCAGAGACTTCAGTCCCATTTGTACTTCTGAACAAGCCTACTTCTTTCAGAGAACCTCCATTGTACTGGGATAACCAGGAGTAATGTTGCCCAATAGCCATGCACTCATGAAATTTAGGACTGGAAGCTTCCTGAGCAATTATCTGGTTTGATTCTCTATTCTCTCCTCTTACAAATGAGGAACCTATAGAACCTTTTCCAATTTTCCCTTTCTTTTTAAAAATATATATTTTTTTAAATTTTGAAGTTGCATTTTGAGTTCCAAATTTGCTCCCTCCCTCTCTCCTTCCCAACCTCACAGTAGAGGCCAATATTATGTGTATGTGTTTATATCTGTATACATACATACTGGTTATCTATCTATCTACCTATCTATCTATCTATCTACTTCCATTAATCAGTTCTTTTTCTGGAGTTGGGTAGCATTTTACTTAATAAATCTTTTGTAATTGATTTGAATGATCATATTACTCAGAATGACTTAGTCATTCACAGTTACTCTTTGAGCAAAATTACTGTATACAACATACTCTTGATTCTGTTCATTTTACTCTGCAGTAGTTCAAATAAGTCTATTCATGTTTTTCTAAAACCAATCTATTCATTGTTTCTTACAACACAAAAGTATTCCACCATAATCATATATCACAACTTATTCAGTCATTCCCCATTTGATGGACATCCCCTCTACAATCCTACCCATTTCCAATTTCCAATTTCCGCCAATTTTTAATGTAACAGTTAAGGTATCCATTCTTGATTATTCCAGTCTCATTGATCTTATCTTTTTCTTAGCTGCTATAGTCCTTATAATCTGTTCTATACAATTTAATATTTAATCACATACTGCCTTGTATTGATTTGTTTTTTCATGGCTTTAGTCTTCCCAACAAGATTGCAAATGCTTTGAAATCAGGAATCACGACTTAAACTTTAGGAAAAAAAATCACCCACAGAGAATCAAGTGTAGGACACAATAGGTGCTCAATTCAGTATTAACTTAGAGAATGTTAGATAATTAGAACTATAATTTATTTCCATTAAGGAGAGAATAAAAATAATAATGATCCTTTATATTTGCATTGTAGTTCATACCTACAAGATATTTGTGAATGAAGTAATGAATAAACAAATGATTATTTTGTTAAACAAATTATTTTTAAAAAATATTTATTAAGTGCATTCTCTGTACCATGTGCTCGGGATATAATTAGAAAAGTGAGATAGTGCCTAATTTCAAGGAATTTACATTTTCATCCATCATTTTATTTCAGCTTCATACTAATCTTGTGAAATAGGAAGAGAAACATTTTTTTTTCCTTTTTGATCTGATTTTTCTTGGGCAGCATGATAATTATATAAATAAATATATATATATACATATATATATATGTATATATATATATATATATATATATAAGATTTACCATGTCATTTTTTAACATGTTTACTGTATTTTGGATTATTTGTCATCTAAGGAAGAAGGTGAGAAGAAGGGAGGGGAAAATTTGGAACACAAGGTTTTGCAAGAGTTAATGTTGAAAAATTATCCATGTATATGTTTTGAAAATAAAAAGATTTAATAAAAAAAAGAAAAAGAAAAAAAATTATCACGTCCATTTCATAAGCCAGTCTACTGAGGCAAAAAGAAATTAAATGATTTGCTTGGGTCACAAACCAATTGTGGTTGAACTAGAATTAGATCCCAGTTATTTGAACTTCTTATTCAAATAGCCTTTCTGCTATACCACAAGCAGTTATGGGGAAGGAAGTAAACTACAGAGAAGCATTTCCTGTTAGAGAAAAGTTGAAATGGTGAAGCAGCATTGAAGGAATTTCCAACCCCAGGGAAATTTTTGAAAGATGATACTTCCACCCTTGGCACAGAATTTGTAGAACTAATTTATTTAGAAGTCAATTTGTCTGAATCATTCATTTTACAGATGGATCAATTGGAGACTAGAGAGGGGAATTCTCTATATTCACACAAGGAATTAATGTCAGACATATAATTAAGACCAGGCTCTCCTCATTCCTAAACTAGTGCTTCTTTCACACTACCCCATCTGAGATGATCCAGGTGTGATCTAGATCTAAGACAAGGGGATTAAAATTATTCCAAGGTTTTCGCCATGTCCAAAATGCTAGAATTTGACAACACGAATCTATTTGATCATTGTTTCATGGATTTTTCTTTCTTTCTTTCTTTCTTTCTTTTTTTTTTTTTAACTCTTAACAGAGTCATTTTGTAGCATGCATGACAGCCATCTTAAACCAGATGGGAGACCAACACTATTCTTTCTACATTGAGACTTTCCAGACAAGTTCTGAACTTGTGGTGAGTTTTGGTTGAGAGAAAAGGGGGAGAAAGTGGGATCTAGATATCAGATAAAGGGGGAAATTTCTCTCAATTCATTTTCATTTTAATCTTTGTTTCTCCGGTACTTAGTACAATACCTGATACATAGGAGCACTTAGTAAAGATGGTTTACAGTTATAAGCTACTGTTTAAATAATTCTATGGCAGATGCCATTTAACATGTTTCAAGTTAAAGGTTAAGAGTTAAAAATAGTTAAAGAAGGAAGTGGCTGTTCATGTAGTAAGAGCAAAGGATAAGTAAGTCACAGCCCAAGAGCTGTACTGGTACCCTTAAAAAATACCTTCAACGAAGTCTGAACCATTTATTACATTTATTTTGTGGGAGAAGGATGGACAAGTTTTATCCAGGATGAGAAGATGTAGTTAGCTTTTGACTTGAACTATTTCAGGGAATGCCCACAGCTGTGAGATGACTTGAAGTTTGAAAGAAGTCATCTCATTTTATTTAAGGAGCTCACCCTGTTTCTGTGAGCACTCATTGCATTCATCTATGTAGAGACTAATGTGGAATATGGCCCATGCAGAGTGCTGTGTTCTCTGAATTCACAGTTCTAAGTTCAAGTACAGTTTTCGGCCATGTATTAGTTCAGTTGCTTAATCTGTTATAAATTGTTTGATCTCTTCAGGCCTCAAATTTCTCATTTATATTTTAGGGGTGATAGGGCTCACTGCAAGTGTTGTGAAGAAAGGGGAAAAAGGAGGGAATAAGATTTTTTATATAGCAGCACTGTATATGAGGCATTGCATTAAGCACTTAAAAAACCCTAAATATCTCATCTGATTCTTGTAACAATTCTATAAGGTAAGTACTACAATTATCTTTATGCTATAGTTGGGGAAACTGAAGCAAAAACAAAAACAAAACTAATTGACTTGCCCATGGTCAAACATCTAGTAAATGCCTGAAGATTCTAACTCAGATTTCCAGACATCTAGACCTGTATTCCATTCACTATGTCATCCTCTGCTGATTCAAATGGGGAAGCCTATCAATTCCAATACACTTGAAATGGAAAGTCACATTCATAAAGAGAACTTTGAAGACATAATGTGGATCAAAGCATAATATATTCACCTTTTGTTGTTGTTTGTTTTTTTTTCCTTTTGATCTCATTTTTCTTGGGCAGTATGAGGAATATGGAAATATGTTTAGAAAAATGGCACATGTTTAACCTATATCTGATTGCTTGCTGTTTAAGGGAGACAGGAGGGTGGGAGAAAAGGAGAAATATTTAGAACACAAGGTTTTGCAAAGGTGAATGTTAAAAACTATCTTTGCATGTATTTGAAGAAATAAAATATTATTGTAAAAAATGGGGAAGCATATTTGAAAATGCTACTATATAACTATAAGTGCTACATGTATAACAGTTACAAGTATCATACTATTATTATGTTCAGGGTCAGTGAGTTTTAGAGGGAAGGAAGAGATAGAAATGAGGATTTATTAAGCAAGTACTATGTGTCAAGCACTATGTGAAGCATTTTACAAATATTATCTCATTTTATCAAAACTCATTCTTTTCCCATGAGACCTTTCTTAGTTAAGATTAGTGTAAAAGTATGTATATGGATGGGGGTGGAAGGCATATGTTTACACATATGGCATATGTATATTTGCATGTGTATGCAAATTTAGGTACTTCTCTTCCCCCAAAGTTCTGGCAGCTTCTTCTAAGATGGAAAGGGTTCAAGTACAGTCTCAGAACCAGACTGTCTGCTGTATTAGAACCAGGTTCACTAAGTATAGATTCATCCCCAGAAAGTCGACCTTTAGGTGATGAATTCTTTGGCCAGGGAAATCCACAGGACCTGCATTATGACACAGGGCCAAATTGAAAATGAACTCATGCTCTTCTTTCACAAGTCATTCCATTTTTTGAGCTAATAGCATTGTTACTTCCTGGGATGGTGCTGATTCCTACAACATGGCAATTTTTCCCATAGATCTATTCACCACTGCCCACATTCATAATATTGTGACTATCATACGGCTTTATTAAGTACCTGCTATGTGCCAAGCACTGTGCTGAGTGCTGGAAATAAAATCAGATGTGAAATAGCTCCTGCCCCCAAGAAGCTTATACTAATAACTCTTCAGATGGCCATATTGTTGTTGTTCAGTCATTTTAGCTTTGTTTGATTTTTTTTTGTGATCCCATTTAAGTTTTCTTGGCAAAGATAGTAAAGTAGTTTGCCATTACTTTTCCCAGCTCGTTTTACAGATGAGGAAACTGAGATAAACAGGGTTAAGTGATTTGTCCAGGGTCCCACAGCTAGTAAATGTCTGAAGTCAAATTTGATTTCAGGAAGATGAGTCTTCCTGACTCCAGCTATATCCACTGTGCCTTCTAGCAGCCCATTCAGATGGCCATGGGATTAAGATTATCCTACCAAGAAGGTTAAATTAGAATTTCATTTCTTGGATTGAGAAATGGCATTATGCAATGTATATAGGACTGGTTTTAGAATCAAAAAGACCTGAGTTCCAGTTCTGCCTTTGATACATACTACCCATGTGATCATCAGTGAGTCATTTAACATCTCAGTGGTCCAAGACAGTAAATTATAGCTGTCTTGCTAATCTTTATCAGGCAGAAGAGGTTTCCAAGCCATGAATTACCTACATAGATAAAAATCACAGCACAAGTCTGGACTGCTTCTCTTCCTCCATACCCTTCTCTCAAATGAATAATTACTCTGGGCAATTCACTTCAGGATATGCAAAGAATAAGACATCTCCCCAGTCATCTGGGAATTCTCACAGTCTAATAAAATTCTCTAGCCCCAGAGGAAGGGACTTAATTAAGAAGTCTTTGTCTGTGCTTTGCATCACTTGGGGATCATTTTAGGAGACTGAAAGGTATCTTAGCATTCACCTGGCTCACTCCTTCATTTTAGAGATGATTAAATAGAGGTCTAGATAGAGAAAATGACTTGTCTTCAAGGATGTGAGGAAGTATCCCAAGCTGATATAGATTGGCAAGAAATTAAAGCAGATGTTGGCAGTTAATATATGTTATTTTAAATTTTAAATGAGGTAGTTCAATGACCTCATGTTTTCCTGGTCCATTTGTGTCTTGGGACCTAGAAAAAGAAAGAACCTCAGTTTCCTCATCTATAAAATTTGTTGTTGTTGTTGTTCAGTCATTGTCCAATCATATTTGACTCTCTATGATCCCATTTGGGGTTTTCTTGAGAGAGACACTGGAGTGATTTGTCATTTCTTTCTTCTGCTCATTTTATAGATGAGGAACTGAGGTAAACAAGGTTAAGTGATTTCAAATGTAAAATAATGAAAATAATGCTTGATTTATCTATCTTAAAGAATTGTTGAGAGGAGCAAATCAAAAACAATTTTGAAGTGTTATATGAATGTAATCTAAGTATTACTGGGATATAGCATGGTGTAAGATATAGCTGGGTGACATAGTAGCTAGTGTACTGAATCTAGAATCAGGTAAAACTGAGTTCAAATATGATCTCAGATACATAATAGCTGTGTGACTCTATGCAAGTCACTAAACATTTGGCTTTCCTCAGTTTCCTTATCTATAAAATGGGGATAACAAAAGCATCTACTTTACAGGATTGTTTTGAAGATCAAATAAAAAAACCTGTAAAGTATTTAACACAGTATTTGGCACATAGTAATTGTTTAATAGCTACTAATTCCCTCTCTTCCATATAATCCTAAATTCCCAAACTTCTTAATGATTGTTTAAAAAAATGTATATTGTTTATATCTGAGTGAGAAGGAGAGAAAGGAGAGAGACAGAGAGAGACAGAGACAGAGACAGAGAGACAGAGACAGAGAGAGACAGAGAGAGAAAGACAGAGAGAGACAGAGAGACAGAGAAAGACCTGCAAGTGAGGAAGAGACTTGTGAATTAGCTGTATTTACAGCACTTTTAATTATGCGTTCATTTTAATAATAGTTTATGGGAGCAATGAACTGAGATGCTTTCATATGATGTAGGTTATTTCCTTTTCAAGTTCATATTTGGGATGATAATTTAAAAATTGCTACATCAAAGAGAGCTTTTATTTCTTTCCTTCTCAAGACAAGAATTAGCAATGGCTTATTGTGAGGATGTTTTTCTTTCCATTTTTGTATACTACTTATCTTTGTATAACAGGCTTCGGGTAATGAACTTTTAAGTTGGCATTTGAAGTCTGCTGTTCATTCTATGGCACTGACTTTCTGAGAGGTTTGCAAGTTAGTCTTTTCTTTCCTGGTATAGGCAAAAGAAGATAATCTCTAAAGCCAGAAGCCCTGAGTTCAAATGCTACCTCTCTTTTTCATGAGGTGATCCTGGACCTTCCAAAGCCTCAGTTTCCTCATCTTTAAAGTAAAACAATCTGATGATATGGCTGATAAGGTTCCTCTTAGCTCCATAGTTGTGACCTTATGATGCTTCTTTAAAAGAAAGGTAAGATAAAGAGAGAGAGATAATACACAGAGACAGAGATAGAGACATACAGACACACAGACACAGAGAAATAGAGACAGACAGAGAGAATGTAGAGAATGAGAATGAGAGGAAATTGAATATTGAATTGAATTTTGAATATTGGCTTGCCTAGATATTTCTCCAGCGCTCCTAGGTTACAGCTCTGATCTATTTCATCATTCCAGGACTTCTTGATGGAAACATTCATCATGTTCAAGGATCTCATTGGGAAGAATGTATATCCCCAGGATTGGATGGCCATGAGCATGGTGCAGAACAGGTGAGTGCTGGCAGTAGTTTGAGGAAGAGTCACCAGCCTTGCCACCATCTTCCTCCAGGAGCCATCCTGGAGGTGGGGGAAATTAATGGCAAACGATAATTTAATGAAAGTGCAGCATCAGGGAAGCTCCATTCTCCCTGCTGCTACATCACCTCTATAGCCCAGAGTGGTCTGAACCCAAGTACTCTACCCTGCATCCTTGCTATTCCTTAGATCCAATGTGTAGGGACCTGGGGAAAATGGTTAAAGAGGGGGTGCCAGAAACTACTACATATTAGGCTAGGGAGAATGAGAGGAAGGTGGGGACTAGTTAATCTAAGTATTCTAGGAGCTGGCTTTAGTTCCTCTTTCAGTCTGCATCTTTAGAAAAAGTTTGTCTCCTGTCTTCCATGTTCAGTCCTGTGGTTATAGAGAAATTGGCTCCTAGACCCCATAGAGTAACACCTACCATTCATCTCAGAGGGCTGGCAATGAGCAGGGGCAAAGGGCATAAGAATTGGAGTTCTGTGCCTCTCTCCCTGGTATATAGAATGGATAAAAAATAAATCAACTTGCTGATAAAATGTTAGACTCATCACTTAGCACATTCCTATGAAGGATGTGTGAATGGCCAGTCCTCCCACCATTCCAAGGCAGGGGACAAGTTCAAACTCTTGATAGTGACCCACCTTTAAAAACAGAGGATTAGACTAAGTTTTTCCAAGTGAAAACATCTGTATTTTTTTTTTTAAAGAAAATGCCAGGCATTTAAGTTTCTACATTAGAAATAGTCAGAGAAGTTGAGTTTTCTCAGGAGCACAGCCTAAGCTGTGTTGTATGTGTGTGAGTGTATGTGTGGGGAGGGTGTGGGAGTGTGGTGCTTTAGTCCTGTATCTATAAGTGCTCATGCATTTACAAATATCCATAAAATACTCCTTAAAGAAAAAAGGCACATATTTATTCAGTATCTCCTATCTGGAAAGAGACTCCCTCCCTAGCCTTGGTGTCAGAGGTAAATCATCTCTGATTTACTGTTTTCTTACTACCTGTGTGAGACACTTCCCTCTTTCCTCCTCTATAAATGGGGATAATAATAGCTCCCATTTCACAGGGATGTTGTGGCTATGAAAATAAACAATTTCTGTGAAGTTATTTGCGAATTTCAAAGTGCTATGTAAAAGTTAGCTGTTGTTATCATCATTACCAATAAAGTCAGTGTCCAAGCATTGGTCTAGATTGTCTGAGTGCTCTTCTGGCATGGAGTCAGTGATCAGATGATTCTGTGATCTCAGATTATGAGGCAGTGCCCCGTGTCTGTCTTTCTGCCTGTCAAAGGATCTCAGTTTTACCAAATTATAAAAGCTCCCATGAGGTTCAGTCATATGTACTAATATTTTCTATAAAGAGTTTCTATGAGGGAGCCACAGTATCTTCTTTGTCCCTTAAATTTGGAGAGATAAAAGGGAGAGAAATTGGACTTCACTTATAAGAGCCATTGCTAATTGGCCTGTTCCCCCTTTAGGCTCATCCATAAAAGAATTTTGTGATGACAACTGAGGCAAAAGTGGATTTGGAGATCAGGCTTTTAGAAATCTCCCAGCCCATATAGTTGGTATTCCCAGAGACCACATAACGAGTCCTATTGGTCTCTGTTTTGTGATTCCTCTACATATACTCTCCAGTTCCCATTGTGTTTAATTTCCAAAGAATTCTAAGAACATGGAATCATCTCCCAAGTGGAAGCATTTGTATCTCTTAAGAAAATGCCAGGCATTTAGGTTTCTATGTTAAGAGCAGTTGGAGAAGTGTTTTCTCAGGAGCACAGCCTGAGCTGTGTGGGGGGGTAGCCCTTAGTACTGTGAATTCCATGGTAATTGCAAATAATAACAATAATTGTAACATGTTTATAAAATACCCTAAGGTTTGCAAGCACTTTATGTATAATTATCTCATTTGATCCTTTCAACAACCTCCAGAGTTCAGTGCCATTATTGTCTCCACTTTACAGATGAGGAAACTGAGGTACTGACAAGGTAGGGGATTTGCCTATGCTCACACAGCTAGTAAATGTCTGAAGCTAGATTTGAACTGATATCTTTATGCTGGCTATGGACAACACTGTCCATTAGACAACATTGCCTCTGACTGCAATTTTATTGTTGCAGGAGCCACCTTTTCTCTTTGTAAGCAAAGTAACTTACTGGGTAGTGTAATAGAAAGAGCTAGGATTTGGAACCAGAATCTGACTTTAAATCCTGGCTCAACTATTGATAAGGTGTGACTTTTAACAAGTTTATTTATCTTCCTAGACCTCAGGATCCTCATCTATAAATGAGAGGGTTGGCCTAGAAAATCTCAAATTTAAACCCTTCCAGGTCTGATTTCTATATTAAGCCTCTATATTTTCATATAGAAGTAGGATCATATAATTAATACTAGAGAGCTGGTCTTGAATAGATTTCCAGTCCAGCCTTTGACACATACTGTAGGGGACCCTGACCCAGGTACTTAGTCTGTCAGTGCTCTAGCCAATGCTACAGGACCATACAAATCTATAGGACTATCTTCAGAGCAGGTGCCCACCTACTTTGGTGGAAGGAATGTCTTCCTCCCGAAGTTCCTCAACCAGTAAAATCATAGGTCTTGTCTTTATACCTACATTTTCATAACACCTTTAGCTTTTCAGGGATCTACACAAAATTTACCCTCATATCCTTATTTTTTTATATGGGGAAAATGAAATCCAGTGAGGGAAAGAGACTAATCAGCAGTAAAGATGGAGAAACCTGGGTGTCTTATTCCTAGTTCTAACTCCAAATCTATTAACTTCTTAGTTCTATAAACTCTGCCACTTTATGTCAATTTTGAGGCTATTCCTTCCTGCCTGCAGACAGAGATGTGTCCTCTGACTCACCTGATACTTTGTACTTTGATGTCTCCCTCTCCTCTAAATGAATAAATAACCAATGCTTTTTTCCCTTCCTTTTTTTATTTGATTTTTCTTGTGCAACAAGAAATATGTGGAAATATATATATAGAGAGAAGAATTGCGCATTTAACATTTTGGATTACTTGCTGTCTAGGAGGGGGTGGGGGAAGAGAAGAAGAAAAATTTGGAATAAAAGATTTTGCAAGGGTGAATATTGAAAACTATCTTTGCATATATTGTGAAAATAAAAGTCTATTTTAAAAAACACAAGAATTATGAGGATTTAGAAAATAGGAAAAAATATATAAACAAACAAAAGCTGAGCTGTGGTTTTGATTTTGCTCCTTTGTGTAAATGGTGCAGGACTAACAACTCAATATGTAAATTTATATACTATGTAAATGATCACAGAATGTTTTATGTTAATGAGGTAGTGAGGTAAATCAGTAGTTAGAATACATGGATGGAGAATGGAAGATCTGAATTCAAATTTGTCCTTGGACACTTACTAGCTGTGTGATCCTGAACAAATCACTTAACTTCTCTTTGCCTCAGTTTCCTCAACTGTAAAATAGGGCTCATAATCGCACTTAACTGATAGGGTTTTTGTGAAGTTCAAATGAGATAATATCTGTAAAGCACTTAGTACAATATTTGGCATGTGTTCTTATTCCTTTCTTCCTTATCTCCAAATGACTATATTTCTCTAACCCTTCTTGTACTAGGCTCTTTGAGCACTAGAGTACATGAGAAAAAATGAAAAGAAGCAGATGTAACATGTACTTTTTTCATCATTTTCATACATAGGTAGACATTGACACATGTACAAAAATAAATAAATATATATTTCCTCTGGCCTTTTGTCAGCAACGTGCAACCTTCTGGAAGGTTTGAGAGCAATGATATTTTGTAAAGGTGATGTTATTTTGAATGAACCAAATTTTATGTGGGAACTTTTTTCCCCTTTGAGGTTTAATCACCTAGATTTTTTGCATCTGTTGGCAGGATATTCAAGATGCTAGTACTTTAAAAAATATTCATAAAACATTCCTTAAAGAAAAACTCTACACATTTATTTAGCATCTGCTGTGATGAGCATTGAATTTGGAGATAGATAGGACCTGAAAGGTTATCTGTCCCAACTTTCTCCTTTTATGTGTGAAGCAACCGAAGCCCAGAGAATTTTCAATAACATTTCTGAGGGAACACAGTAATAAAAACAAAACAAAAATTCTAATGCTGGTCCTCTAGCTCCATATATGGTGTTATTTCCACTACATAGTGCTGCCCACATGAAGCCCTATAGAGAGCAAAGCAAGACCAAGTTCTACCTTCAAAGCACCTATTGTCAAGTTGGGGAGAAAGGACATGCACATGTGAAATATGAACAATACAATCAAGTACACATATATGTCACACGACTCCAGAGCAGGGAGACCATTTCCAAAAGGTTAGGTCAGGAAGGATATCAGCTAAATGGGAAGGGCCAGTCTATTATAACAGTGTGTGAAAGGTTCCTTTGTCACACGTGCTGCAATAGCTCTCAAATATGCTTTTCAGGATTATTTAAGGTTCAGTCAAAGCCAAGCCACATACCCCCAAACACACACACACACACACACACACACACACACACACACACACACACCCCTTTCAGGATGTCTGATTCCTGGTGAATCCCAGTTTAGCATCCTTATTTACAAGGGAGGTTTCATCAGGGCAGCTGGAGCTGAGCCACCTCAGTGACATTAGCTGTTTTCAGAGATATGATCTGCTGATTCACCATATCCCCTTTTGTAACCCAGGCTGCTGTTGTGTATGTGGTTAAGCTAGTGCTTATGGCTTCCCTCCCTCCATCTACTCCTCAAGGTGAAGGTCTTCACAGTCCAGCTCAGCACAACATTTTCTCTCCTGCTCTCTCTTTTTTTCTAGCTGAGGCAACTTGATCAACGACCACCTTTCCCCTCTCTCAGGGAACCCCAGGTGGGAAAGAGGGAGACAAAGGAGCCCCAGAGCTGAAGTCAGGAGAGCTGCATTTGAACACTAATTCCTCTGTTTCCCTGGCTATATAATCTTCGACAAATCACTTCCTTTCTCCAGGGTCAATGTAAACACTTTTGTATGGCATTAACACCTTTCACCTCTGACCCCTAATCTATTTTGCCAGCCTTGTTTTTTTCTATCCTAATTACACATTATTTCCCTTCATGCTGTTCACAATTCAGACAAATTGGCTGTTCATCACATGTGACTTTCTGTCTCCTGGTACCAGCCTATCTGTCCCTCATGTCTAGAGCTCTTCCCCTCTTGCCCTCTGCCTTAGAATCTCCCATTTGCTTCAAAGCTCATCTCGGGTCTCCTTCTACTTGAGGCCTTTTTTTAATCCTTCTAGCTAATAATGTTTTCTCCCTTCAATCCTGTAATTTATCATATTTATTTATTATTTATTATATTTACAAAGTAATGTTTTAATATTCATACTTATATTTATTTATGATTAAAATATTTAATATATTTATATAACATGACTATATTTTATTATATATAACATATATAATGTGATATTATATATCATAATTATTACATATCTATTTATTTAAATAGCACATATTTTTAAAAAGCGCAAATAGAACGTACGCTCCCTAGGGGCAAAGCCAGTTTCCTTTTTATCTTTGTATCCTTGGCACTTAACAGAGTACCTAATACATGGTAGGCTTTTAATAAATTCTTGGGGCAACTAAGTGATGCAATGGATAAAATGCTGGACTTGGAGTCAGGAAGATGTAAGTTCAAATCTGGCCTCAGGCACTTACTTGTTATGTCATCCTGGGTAAGTCACTTAACCCCATTTGCCTCACTTTTCTCATCTGTAAAATGAGCTGGCAAAAACAATGGCAAATCCCTCAAGTATCTTTGCCAAGAAAATCCCAAATGGAGTCACAAAAAGTGAGACATGATTGAAAAGCAACTAAACAATGACAAAAATAAATGCCTGACATTGATTGGATCTCAGTGACCTTGTCTTTTAAATGGAGATGTTGGACTAAATAAACTCTAAAGTTCTGGCACTTAATCCTATGATCCCATCAATCAGGGTACTATCAAAAGAAGGAGTCATTGAACCCTAGGCTCTTAGAAACACACTGGGCTCTTTCCTATAATAACATTGCTTAACATGTTTATCTTTTTCCATCTGTATGTCTCTCATCTTAATAAAATGCATCATATGTACCCTTAGAAGTATATACTATGTGTTGCTTTTTCTTTATAGTTGCATGCATCTGTTTTAAGTCCTTTTGCTGTACAACTAAGAGTAAGCTGTGTTTAGAACACAAAATTAGCACTTATCTATTTATATTTATCCACACATGTAACACATTTTCTGTAGATGGAGTGCTTACTCATGCCCTGACTATTCCCTTACTTCTTGGGATATGTGAATCCCTTAATATATGTTATTTGTATGCAGAGGGGACAGTTCCATCTTGAACTTTGTCTATGGCTTCTGCCTTCTTAATGTCCTCTTACTTATAAGACAATTCTGTAGGGTGGATTCCAAAGAAAGAAATAAGTAGGAAATCTTAAAGTTTATATGGTCTGGTTCTCCCATTTGATAGATAACAGCACCAGGGTCCAAGAAAAAAGTGACTTGCTTATTAGTGGAAAAAGTTTCTCATATGCAAACTGTAGAATTTGATTAAACAGAAATTCAATAAACCTTATTCAAAACAATGTACTTAATTGTATAGTGAGAGGTTCTGACCACAGTCCACATTTCCTTATTCTTTCCCCAGCTTGCTGTGCTTCATTTTTCTATCCATTGGATTTGTCTTTAATGAAAATTTGAGCAAGTTACTTGACTTTCTGGGCATTAACTTTTTTTCTATGTAAATTATAAAATGAGAGGGAATAGAGTAATGATCCCTAAGGTTTTTCTAATTTTCAAAATACCCTCTTCATCATCAAATTGTTTTTATTGATAAATTTAGCAATATGCTTCTTTCTATATATCCATATTCTTTATTGCCAAAAGATAATGGGAAGATGGATAATGTATATAGCCTATTACTAACAAAAGCTTGTATGCAAAAAAAAAACCCTGCTAGTAAGGAGCAGAAAAGAATGTGGAACCTCTATTACCCTAAATGTATTTGTGCAGTTATTCCTTATGCAATTATATAGTGTATGTACTATCTCCCCCAATAAAATGTAAGCTCCTTGAGGGCAGGGAGATTCACTTTTGTGTTTTTATCCTCAGTAAATAGCATTGTACCTGACAAATAGAAGATACTTGATAAATGCTTGTTTGGCTATTTGATTCACAGGAAAAGTGAAGAATGATAGATATATTGTCCTGTTGCCCATGAAATAATAAAAGGAAGACTCTAGAACATTAGCCATATTCTTTAAGGAGGATTAGCAAAAACCAAGATTAGAATTATATAGGATAAAAAAGTCTGGAGATTGAGAAAGGTAGGACCCAGTTAGATGAAACCATAAAAGAGGTACCAAGGCTCATCCACTAAAGCAGCAGAAGATCTAGGCTCAAATTCCATCTCAGTTATCATTTGTATGTTCTTTGACAAGTAAATTAGTCTCTCTGAATCTCAATTTTCCAACCTTTAAAATGGGGATTAGAACACCTATCTCACTGTGTCTTTGTGAAGATATAATGGAATAATGTATGAAAATTATTTACATACCTTAAGCATTATATAAATGTAGATTATTATTATCATCCATTTCATCTGTCATAGCTGGGAGTATGGTGCTTGGGTGGAGGCGGTAGTATGAGTGGGGATGGGGATGGAAGGGAAGTCCTATTTTATAGAGTCCAAAAAGATGAGCCTGAGATTGAGGTAGATTTTTGGCTCTTAGAATATAGTTGTGTGGGTGCTTCAGGCTTGCACAGAAACCTTTCTCTTCCCACCCCCAGCTTGCTCTCTCACCAACAGCTCTCTTTCTTGGTCCATTGGACCTGCCTCTGAGATTCAGAGACAGGTTTAGATTGACAGCAAGAGTAATGACTGTTATGGTGCCTGCTGATATCATTGTTCCTGCCATAGAGGGTGTAAAACCCCTCATTTTGGTATCGTATTAGAGATACTCGATATGTTTGGACAGAAAATGACAGGCTCTCAATACAGTCACATCTGGAGAATCAGATAACTGATCTTTAAGGGGGGTGGGGTGGGAATGCATGTTCAAAGGTACATTAACACACAGTGGAATGGCAGAGCCATGGAAATCTTACACTGTGACAGGCTGACAAGTGACAGATTTTGCTGGATTTTATTTCTGCATTAACTCAATCTTGCCTCCCCTCAGACATCATGTATGTTTCCAAATCACCTTACTTTGGTTTCTGAACTTTGTCTTTCGATCTGTCTGTACATTTGGCTTGGAGGGCAGGATTCAAAGCATCATGAACAATGAATGGCACAGGGAATAGAGCTCTGATTTGGGAGCCTGGGTTACACTAACTTACTATGTGTTATTGGGCAAGATATTTTACTTCTCTGCTGCAGACATAATAACTTTGTAAAAGAAGAAGAGCCTTAGAAGGGCAGCTAGGTGGTATAGTGGATAGAGCACCACCTCTGAAGTTAGGAGGACCTGAGTTCAAATTTGACCTCAGACACTTAACACTTCCTGTGTGACCCTGGGCAAGTCAGTTAGCCCCAATTGCCTCAGGAAAAAAAGGAGCCTTAGACTAGATGATCTCCAAATGAGTTAGTTATGGTGGGCATACCTATGATCCCTGATACCTGGAAGGTACCAAGGATCTCTTAGACTCAGCCATTAGGATCTGAAGTGTCCTAGGAAAATCAGGTGTCTGCACTAACACTGGCATTAATGTGGTGAACCCTCCAGAGTTGGGGGGGGACATGAAGTTGCCAAAAGGAAGATTGAGATGGTCTGGGTCAGAGCCAGAGTGGGTTGGGCCTCTCATGCTTTATCAGTGGTAGAAATGGGAGTGGATCGCTTCAGTACTTTCAGCCTAGGAAAGATAGGGAGACTTAGACTTTAAAAAGAAGCAATTAATTAATTTTTTTGTTCATTAATTTAAATTTAAATGAAAAAAAATGAATGTGGAAACTAATCCAGAGGAGAGTAGTAGTTTTACACAGAAAGTACCAGAACTAGAATCTAAGATAAAACTAATTATTCTTTTCATTCTATGAGACTGGATTACATATGGGCTAGTTAGTTGGGGAAAGGTAGCCCAGGATTTCATTTTTATATAAATAACTCACAGAGTAAGTAATCCTCCCTCTCCCCCCACACTGAAGAATTAACTGTATTATTATCAGTGGATCGTCACTAACAAGGAAACCTTGCTGTACAATTGTCCAGTGTGGGCAGCATCACAGTGAAGATGAGAACACTGCAATAACCTGTGACAGTGGCCCATACGTGCAATGAATTGCAGCTGGCAAGATTGATTGTGCCCTATTTTCCCAAGTGGCACCAAGCAAACAAGGCCCCAGCAATTATGCCTGCATTGCAAACTGAGGGAGATTCCCAGGGCTGTCAGGTGCTAAATGAAATATCATTGCCTGTTACAAGTGTGGGTGGGAAGAGCCCTTAGAAACCACCAGCTCCCTGCAGGGCACTGAGGCCACCAACTATATAAATACACACACACATACACACACATACACACACACACACACACTTTCTTTATAAACCAGGCAGTCTTTATTTTTGGAGAAAATCTTGGAAAGAAAATGGACCAAGGCTTTGGAGTGTAATATAAGACCAATGCTCCAGCTCAGCTCCCATTGCTATCCCTGTCTAGTCCTGCTTTAATTCCTGTTATTCTGCAACCTCTAGCCACAAATGGATATAACTCCAGGAATTATAATTTGCTTTCTTGAGACCATTGGATTATTGATTTTATCAGAGCTTTTCAAGTTTAACTCCATCATTTAACAAATGAGGAAACAGAGGTTCAGGGAGTGACTTACTCACAGTCACACAGGTAGTAAGTATCAGAAGTAGAATTTGAAATTATGTTTTCTGACTTCAGATATACTATTTGATGTCCACCCCCACTGTACCATTCTTCTGTTTACTCATTTTTATATTTTCTTACAAAGGTCCTTTTTGTCTCTGTGTGTGTGTGTGTGTGTGTGTGTGTGTGTGTGTGTGTATGTGTGTGTTTCCATTATCCTTTGCTGGACTTTGTAGTTTCTTTGTAGACTGTTTTCTCCAATATAGTAGGATTTTCCTGAATGTAGAATCTACATTAGATGTCATAGAATGGAAAATCTTCTAAGGTAGGGCTTCTTTCCCTTTGCTGAGTTGGGGACTCCATGATGTCAGAGACCATATTACTTCTCTCATGTTCATCACAGACTTATGTCCAGGTTCTGTACCTGGAGAGGAAGGTACTTATTGCAGTGGTGACAGTCTAACAGCTTTCATCTCTCACATGTAGACCAATGCTTACTTGAATGAAAATACAGAGAGGGGGAAAATCTATCCAAGTGCTTATGACACTTGCTCACAGTTGTGCTCAGTCTCTCCCTGAGTGTGTATCATTCTTCTCAAGGTTCCTCTGACTGCAAGGAGAAGGCATCAATGCTATAATCCTACTCTCTCTATTTTTTAATTAACAAACAAGCATTTATTTATTTATTTATTTTTTAATTTTATTTTATTTGCATAACATATGTGTGGGTAATTCTTCAACAATAACCCTTACATAGCTTTCCGTTACAAATTTTTCCCCCCAACTTCCCCACCCCTCCCCTAGATGGCAGGATATCCACTACATGTTAATTATGTTAAAATATTGGCAAATCGAATATATGTATACATATTTCCAAACTTATTGTTGTGCAAGAAAAATCTTATCTACACAAACGATATATCAGATAAAGGAAACACAATGTAAGCAAACATCAATCAAGGAGTATGAGAATGTTATGTTGTGGTCCACATTTCGCATCCCTCTCTCTGGGTGTATATGGCTTTCTTCAGTGAACAATTGGAGGTGGTTTGAAACATATCATTGTTGAAGAGAGCCATGTCCATCAGAATTAATCGTCATATAGTACTGTTGTTGCCGTGTATAATGATCTCCTGGTTCTGCTCATTTCACTCAGCATCAGTTCATGTAAGTCTCTCCAGGCCTCTCTGAAATCATCTTGCTGGTCATTTCTTACAGAACAATAATATTCCATAACATTCATACACCATAATTTATTCAGCCATTCTCCAATTGAAGGGCATCCATTCAATTTCCAGTTTCTAGCCACTACAAAAAGGGCTGCCGCTTCCTTCCGGGGGTGGAGCCATGGTGGCGGAGATCAGACAGGATTCTCTGTAACCTCCTCTAACCTCCCCTCAAACCAACAAAATATGAAGCCTCTAGACTGATTCTGAAGCAAAAAAATCCACAATATCCGGAGAGCAACGCGATTCTAGAAGAAGATACTCTGGAGGAACCTCAAAACAGGTCTGTTTTAATGGGGCAGGGGGTGGCCTGCTGAACCCAGACTGCAGCACAGGGAGACCGGGGCAGGGAGCTGGAGCAGGGAGCTGGAACAGGAGTCAGAACAGGAGTGGGAGCGTTGTGCTTTTCACACACCTGGGAGTCTTCTGAGAGCCTCTTGGAACAATTTGTCCTGAATGTGGGCAGGTGGTTTGGAGGGTCTGCCTTTTGAGGGGGATAGATTGTGAACCACTGAACCCCTGATGAGCATCGTAACTAGCTGCCATTACACAGCACCTTAAAGCAATCAATCAAACAACAGGTCTGATAAGCACCAGAAATAATTCAATCAGTGGAGCTGCCCAGCCCTGACATAATTCAATCAGCAGAACTGCCCAGTTCCGGAAATAACTCAATCAGCAGAACTGCCCCAGGGCAAATTAAAGCAGCTGTCCCAACTTTGCCCTAAACAGACCTCACACCTTTAAAAAAAATGAATAAAAAACCAAAAAGAGCTCTCACCATAGACAACTTTTATGGAGAGAGGGAAGAACAGACCTCAAATCCTGAGGCCCCTAAAGGTAAAGCAACTCCAGAAAAAGCCCCAAAGAGAGACATAAATTGGTCTCCATGTCACAAGGCTCTCTTTGAAGATTGCATAAAAAATCTTAAAAGAGAGTTAGAAGAAACATGGGGAAATGAAATGAGATCACTACAAAATAAAATAGAAAAAATGGAAAAAGAATGCAGTGAACAAAAAAATGTAATTGGTCAATTGCAAAAGGAACTAAAAACAGTAACTGAAGAAAATAAGACATTAAAAATTAGAATCGAACAATTGGAAATTAATGACTCATCAAGACTTCAAGAATCAGTTGAACAAAAACAAAAAAATGAAAAGATAGAGAAAAACATGAAATATCTCCTAGGAAAAACAACTGACCTGGAAAATAGATCTAGGAGAGACAATCTAAGGATTATAGGGCTTCCTGAAAGCCATGATGAAAAAAAGAACCTGGACACTATATTCCAGGAAATCATAAAAGAAAACTGCCCTGATATTTTACACCCAGAAGGCAAAATACTCCTTGAAACAATCCACCGATCACCTCCTGAAAGAAACCCAAAAATTAAGTCCCCCAGAAATATCGTGGCTAAATTCCAGAACTATCATACCAAGGAAAAGATATTACAAGAAGCCAGAAAGAAACAATTTAAATATCGGGGAGCTACAATTAGGATCACACAGGACCTAGCAGCTTCTACTTTGAAGGATCGAAGGGCCTGGAATCAGATATTCAGAAGGGCAAAGGAACTTGGATTACAGCCAAGAATTAGTTACCCAGCTAGAATGAGCATTATCTTCCAGGGAAGAAGATGGTCTTTCAATGATATAGGAGAATTTCACCTATTTCTACTGAAAAGACCAGAACTGAACAAAAAATTTGATCTACAAACACAGAACACAAGAGAAACATAAAAAGGTAACAAGAAAAAATAACTCTTGAGAACTATATTTATGTTATAGATACTTATAGAATGAGGGTTGATTTTATGAATTGATTATTACATTATGATTATGATATGATTACTGTGATTTTATGATTATTATCATATGATTACTGTGATTTTATGATTATTATTATATGTTTATTATGATTTTATGAATCTTATGATATGATAAACTGAAAAAGAAATTAGAGGTAGAAAAGGGATAACACTGGAAGAAGAGGAAAAGGAGGTAAAATAAGGGAAATTACATCACATGTAGAGGCAAAGAAAACCTATAATGATTGAGGGGAGAAAAGGGAGGGGAATGAGAATTGGGTTAATTTCCATCTCATCAGATTTGGCTCAGAGGGAATAATAGACGTACTTATAAGGAAACTGGAGGGAAAGGGGGGGAAAAGGGGGTGGGTGGGGCTCTAAAGGGGAAGGATTGTTTGAGGGAAGTGGTTTTCAAAAGCAAAATAGTAGGGAGGAGGGAAAGGGGAAAAGAAAGAGAAAAGCATAAGCTAGGGTAAATAAGATGACAGGAAATACAGAATTAGTTATTTTAACTGTGAATGTGAATGGAATGAACTCTCCCTTAAAGCAGAAGCAGATAGCAGAGTGGATTAAAAACCAGAATCCAACAATATGTTGTATACAAGAAACACATCTAAAACATAGAGATACATATAGGGTGAAGGTAAAAGGCTGGAGCAGAATCTATTATGCTTCAGGTGAACAAAAAAAAGCAGGGGTAGCAATCCTGATCTCAGACCAAGTAAAAGCAAAGATAGACTTAATTAAAAGAGACAAAGAAGGAAATTATATCTTCCTAAAGGGTACCATAGATGATGAAGCAATATCAATACTAAACATATATGCACCAAGTGGTATAGCATGGAAATTCCTAGAGGAAAAGTTCAGAGAGATGCAAGAAGAAATAGACAGCAAAACTATAATAGTGGGGGATCTCAACCTCCCTCTCTCAGAACTTGATAAATCAAACCACAAAATAAATAAGAAAGAAGTTAAGGAGGTAAACAAAATGTTAGAAAAGTTAGGTATGATAGATCTTTGGAGGAAATTAAATGGAGACAGAAAGGAGTTTACTTTTTTCTCAGCAGTCCATGGAACTTATACAAAAATTGACCATGTGCTAGGACACAAAAACCTCAAAATCAAATGCAGGAAGGCAGAAATAATAAATGCATTTTTTTCAGATCATGACGGAATAAAAATCACATGCAATATAAGGCCAGGAGAAAATAGACCAAAAACCAATTGGAAACTAAATAATTTTATCCTAAAGAATGAATGGGTGAAACAGCAAATTAGAGACACAATTACTAATTTCATTCAAGAGAATGACAATAATGAGACCACATACCAAAATTTGTGGGATACAGCCAAAGCAGTAATAAGGGGAAATTTTATATCTCTAGATGCTTATTTGCATAAAATAGAAAAAGAGAAAATTAATGAATTGGGCTTGCAACTAAGAAAGCTAGAGAAAGAACAAATTAAAACCCCCCAATCAAATACCAAACTTGAAATCCTAAAAATAAAAGGAGAGATTAGTAAAATTGAAAGTAAAAAAACTATTGAATTAATAAATAAAACTAAAAGTTGGTTTTATGAAAAAACCAACAAAATAGATAAACCTCTAGTTAATTTAATTAGAAAAAGGAAAGAGGAAAATCAAATTGTTAGTCTCAAAAATGAAAAGGGAGAACTTTCCACCAATGAAGAGGAAATTAGAGCAATAATCAGGAGTTACTTTGCCCAACTGTATGCCAATAAATTTGATAACCTAAGTGAAATGGAGGAATATCTACAAAAATATAGATTGCCCAGATTAACAGAAGAGGAAATAAATTACTTAAATAGTCCCATTTCAGAAAAAGAAATAGAACAAGTCATTAATCAACTCCCTAAGAAAAAATCCCCAGGACCAGATGGATTTACATGTGAATTCTACCAAACATTTAAAGAACAGTTAACTCCAATATTATATAAACTATTCGAAAAAATAGGAAATGAAGGACTCCTACCAAACTCTTTTTATGATACAGACATGGTACTGATACCTAAACCAGGTAAAACAAAAACAGAGAAAGAAAATTATAGACCAATCTCCTTAATGAATATTGATGCAAAAATCTTAAATAAAATATTAGCAAAGAGATTACAGAAAATCATTCCTAGAATAATACACCATGACCAAGTAGGATTTATACCAGGAATGCAGGGATGGTTCAATATTAGGAAAACTATTAACATAATTGACTATATTAATAACCAAACTAACAAAAACCATATGATAATCTCAATAGATGCAGAAAAAGCATTTGATAAAATCCAACATCCATTCCTATTAAAAACATTAGAGAGTATAGGAATTAATGGACTTTTCCTTAAAATAGTCAGTAGCATCTATTTAAAACCATCAGCTAGCATCATATGTAATGGTGATAAACTGGAACCATTCCCAATAAGATCAGGGGTGAAACAAGGTTGTCCACTATCACCATTACTGTTCAATATTGTATTAGAAATGCTAGCCTTGGCAATAAGACAAGAAAAAGAGATTAAAGGAATTAGAGTAGGTCATGAGGAAACCAAATTATCACTCTTTGCAGATGATATGATGGTCTACTTAGAGAACCCTAGAGAATCAACTAAAAAACTATTAGAATTAATCCACAACTTTAGCAAAGTTGCAGGATACAAAATAAATCCACATAAATCATCAGCATTTTTATACATCACCAACAAAATGCAACAGCAAGAGATACAAAGAGAAATTCCATTCAAAATAACTATCGATAGTATAAAATATTTGGGAATATATCTGCCAAGGGAAAGTCAGGATCTATATGAGCAAAACTACAAAACACTCTCCACACAAATAAAGTCAGATCTAAACAATTGGAAAAACATCAAGTGCTCTTGGATAGGTCGAGCGAATATAATAAAGATGGCAATACTACCTAAACTAATCTATCTATTTAGTGCTATACCAATCAAACTCCCAAGAGATTATTTAACTGAACTAGAAAAAATAACAACAAAATTCATCTGGAAAAACAAAAGGTCAAGAATTTCAAGGGAATTAATGAAAAAAAATGCAAATGAGGGTGGCCTAGCTGCACCAGATCTAAAACTATATTATAAAGCAGTGGTCACCAAAACCATTTGGTACTGGATAAGAAATAGAGTAGTGGATCAGTGGAATAGGTTAGGTTCACAGAACAAAATACTCAATGACAATTGTAATCTAGTGTTCGATAAACCCAAAGACCCCAGTTTTTGGGATAAAAACTCACTATTTGACAAAAACTGCTGGGAT
>JAJPUD010011673.1:0-12558 GCA_023553655.1 Myrmecobius fasciatus
GGGGGAGGTTAGAGGAGGTTACAGAGAATCCTGTCTGATCTCCACCACCATGGCTCCACCCCCTGCTGGTTGTTTCTTACAGAGAAATAATATTCTATAACATTCATATACCATAATTTATTCAGCCACTCTCCAATTGATGGGCATCCCTTCAGTTTCCAGTTTCTAGCCACTACAAAAAGGGCTGCCACAAACATTCTTGCATATGTGGGGCCTTTTCCCTCCTCTAAGATCTCTTTGGGATATAAGCCAAATAGAAACACTGCTGGGTCAAAAGGTATGCACAGTATGATAACTTTTTGAGCATAGCTCCAAATTGCCCTCCAGAATGGTTGGATCTGTTCACAGTTCCAGCAATAATGTATTAGATTCCCAGCTTTCCCACATTGCCTCCAGCATTCATCGTTATCTTTTCCTGTCATTTTAGCCAATCTGACAGGTGGTGTAGTGGTACCTCAGAGTTGTCTTAATTTGCATTTCTCTGATCAATAGTGATTTGGAGCAACTTTTCATATGACTAGAAATAGTTTTAATTTCGTTATCTGAAAATTGTCTGTTCATATCCCTTGACCATTTATCAATTGGAGAGTGGCTTGAATTCTTATAAATATGAGACAATTCTCTATATATTTTAGAAATGAGGTCTTTATCAGAACCATTAAATGTAAAGATGATTTCCCAATTTGATGCTTCCCTCCTAATCTTGTCTGCATTAGTTTTGTTTGTACAGAAAATTTTTAACTTAATATAATCAAAATTATCTATCTGGTGTTCAATTAAGAGTTCCAGATCTTCTTTGGACATAAATTTCTTTCATCTCCACAGGTCTGAGAGGTAAACTATACTACATTCCTCTAATTTGCTTACAATATCACTCTTTATATCTAAATAATGGACTCATTTAGATCTTATCTGTGTATGTGGTGTTAGGTGTGGATCAAGTCCTAATTTCTTCCACACTAGTTTCCAATTTTCCCAGCAGTTTTTGCCAACTAGTGAGTACTTATCCCAAAAGCTGGGGTCTTTGGGTTTATCAAACAGTAAATTGCTAAAGGTACTGCCTAGATTGTCCTGATTTTCTGTCCTATGCCATTGATTGACTGCTCTATTTCTCAGCCAGTACCAAATGGTTTTGATGACCACTGCTTTATAATAGTTTTAGATCTGGCACAGCAAGGCCACCTTCATTTGCTTTTTTTTCATTAATTCCCTTGAAATTCTTGACCTTTTGTTCTTCCAAATGAACTTTGCTACTATTTTTTCTAGATATGTAAAATAATTTCTTGGGAATTTGATTGGTATGGCACTCAATAAGTAGATTAGTTAAGATAGTATTGTCATTTTTATTATATTCGCTCGGCCTACCCATGAACACTTAATATTTTTCCAACTGCCTAGGTCTGATTTTATTTGTGTGGAAAGTGTTTTGTAGTTTAGTTTGTATAGTTTCTGACTTTTCCTTTGCAGATAGATTCCCAAATATTTTATACTATCATCCATGAATTGGAATGGAATTTCTTTTTGTATCTCTTGCTGCTGACCTTTGTTGGTAATATATAAAAATGCTGATGATTTATGTGGATTTATTTTAAATCCTGCAACTTTGCTAAAGTTGTCAATTGTTTCTAGTAGTTTTTTAGTTGAGTCTCTAGGGTTCTCTAGGTATACCATCATGTCATCTGCAGAGAGTGATAATTTGGTTTCTTCATTACCTATTCTGATTCCTTTTATCTCTTTTTCTTCTCTTATTGCCAAAGCTAACATTTCTAATACAATATTAAATAGTAATGGTAACAGTGGGCAGCCTTGTTTCACTCCTGATCTTATTGGGAATGGTTCTAGTTTCTCTCCATTACATACAATGCTTGCTGATGGTTTTAAGTAGATGCTACTAATCATTTTAGGGGAAAGCCCATTAATTCCTATACTCTCTAGTGTTTTTAATAGGAATGGGTGTTGGATTTTATCAAATGCTTTTTCTGCATCTATTGAGATAATCATATGGTTTTTGTTAATTTGGTTATTAATATAATTAATTATGCTGGTAGTTTTCCTAATATTGAACCAGCCCTGCATCCCTCGTATAAATCCTACTTGATCATAGTGTACTATCATGGGGATGACTTTCTGTAATTTCATTGCTAACATCTTATTTAAGATTTTTGCATCAATATTAATTAGGGAAATTGGTCTATAGTTTTCTTTCTCTGTTTTCACCCTACCTGGTTTAGCTATCAGCACAATATCGGTATCATAGATGGCATTTAGTAGTATACCTTCTGTCCCTATTTTTTCGAATAGTTTGTATAGTATTGGAATTAATTTTTCTTTGAATGTTTGGTAGAATTCACATGTAAATCCATCTGGCCCTGGAGATTTTTTCTTAGGCAGTTGATTAAGAGCTTGTTCTATTTCTTTTTCTAAAATGGGGCTATTTAAATAATTTATGTCCTCTTCTGTTAACCTGGGCAATCTGTATTTTTGTAGATATTCCTCCATTTCTTTTAAATTATCAAACTTACTGGCATAAAGTTGGGCAAAGTAACTCCTAATTATTACTCTAATTTCCTCTTCATTGGAGGAAAGTTCTCCCTTATCATTTGTAAGACTAACAATTTGATTTTCCTCTTTCCTTTTTCTTATCAAATTAACTAAAGGCTTATCTATGTTGTTGGTTTTTTTGTAGAACCATCTCTTAGTTTTATTTACTAATTCAATAGTTTTTTTTTTTATTTTAAATTTCTTTAATCTTTTTTATTTTCATAATTTCCAATTTGGTATTTAATTGAGGGTTTTTAATTTGCTCTTTTTCTAGCTTTTTAAATTGTAAGCCCAATTAATTGTTCTTTTCTTTCTCTATTTTATTCAAGTAAGCATGTAGAGATACAAAATAGCCCCTTATAACCGCTTTGGCCATATCCCACAAATTTTGGTATGTTGTCTCATTATTGTCATTCTCCTGGATGAAATTATTGACTGTGTCTATGATTTGCTCTTTCACCCATTCATTCTCTAAAATTAGATTATTTAATTTCCAATTCACTTTTTATCTATTTTCTGCTGGCCGTATATTACATGTGAGTTTTTTGCATCATGATCTGAAAAAGATGCCTTTACTCTTTCTGCCTTTCGGCATTTGATTTTTTGGTTTTTTATGCCTTAACACATGATCAAATTTTGTATAAGTTCCATGGACCATTGAGAAAAAAGTAAACTCTCGTGTATTGCCATTCAATTTCCTCCAAAGACCTATCATACCTAACTTTTCTAACATTTTGTTTACCTCCCTAGTTTCTTTGTTATTTATTTTGTGGTTTGATATATCTAATTCTGAGAGAGCAACGTCGAAATCCCCCACTAGTATAGTTTGCTGTCTGTTTCTTCTTGCATCTCTCTTAATTTCTCCCCTAGGAATTTGGATGCTATTCCACTTGGTGCATACATATTTAGTATTGATATTGATACATTATCTATGGCACCCTTCAATAAAATATAGTTTCCTTCCTTATCTCTTTTGATTAGATCTATCTTTGCTTTTACTTGTTCTGAGATAAGGATTGCTACCCTTGCTTTTTTCTGTTCACCTGAAGCATAATACGTTCTGCTCCAGCCTTTTACATTCATCCTATATGTGTCACTATGCTTTAGAAGTTTTTCTTGTAGACAACATATTGTGGGATTCTGGTTTTTAATCCAGTTTTATATCTGTATCCGCTTTATGGAAGAGTTCATCCCATTCACATTCACCGTTAGAATAACTAATTCTGTATTTCCTCCCTTCTTATTTACCCAAGTTATGTTTTTCCCTTTCCTTTCCCCTTTCTCTCTTCCCCCTTCCTCAGTATTTTGCTTTTGATGACCCCCTCCCCCAAACAATCCTCCCCCCTTTAGAGCCCCTTCCCCTTTTTTACTCCTTTCCCCTGATTCTTCTATTTTCCCTTCTATTGGTTTATCCCTTTCTTTTCCTCCTTTCCCTCACACTTCCCTGTAGTGAAGGACAAGTTTCTCTGTGAAACCAAAAGTGTCTGATAAACACTTTTAGAGCCCAATCTGATGAGAGTAAGATTTACACAATGCTCATTTCCCTCCCTTCTTTCTCTCAATTATATTAGATTTTCTTTGCCTCTTCATGAGATTTTACGTTATTTTTACCTCCTTTTTTAAAAATCTTATTTTACCACCTTTTCCCTCTTTTTTTCAGTATGATAACCTTTCACCTTCTAGTTTTCTTTTTCTTATTATCGAAGTTTGTAGTTGTGTAGAAACAAAATTAATGCAGACAAGATTAGAAGGGAAGCAGTAAACTGGGAAAACATTTTTACATTCAAAGGTTCTGATAAAGGCCTCATTTCTAAAATATATGGATAATTGTCTCATATTTATAAGAATTCAAGCCACTCTCCAACTGATAAATGGTCAAAGGATATGAAAAAGACAATTTTCAGATAATGAAAAATTAAAACTATTTCTAGTCATATGAAAAGGTACTCCAAATCACTACTGACCAGAGAAATGCAAATTAAGACAACTCTGAGATACTACTACATACCTATCAGATTGACTAAGATGATAGGAAAATAAAATGAGGAATGGGGATGTGGGAAAACTGGGACACTAATACATTGTTGGTGGAACTGGGAATGGATCCAACCATTCTGGAAAGCAATTTAGAACTATGCTCAAAAGTTATTAAACTGTGCATACCCTTTGACCCAGAAGTATTTCTACTGGGACTATATCCCAAAGAGATCTTAAAGAAGGGTAAGGGACCCCTATATGCAATTATGTTTGTGGCAGCCCTTTTTGTAGTGGAAAGAAACTGGAAACTGAATGGATGCTCATTAATTGGAGAAATGCTGAATAAATTATGGTATATGAATGTTATGGAATATTATTGTTCCATAAGAAATGACCAGCAGAATGATTTCAGAGATGCAAGGAAAGACCTATATCAACTGGTGCTAAGTGAAATGAGCAGAACCAGGAGATTATGCACGACAACAAGAAGACTATGATGATCAATTCTGATGGACATGGTTCTCATCAACAATGAAGTGACTCACACCAGTTCCTATTGTTCAGTGATGAAGAAAGTCATAAACACCCAGAGAGAGGCCTATGGGAACTGAGTGTGGACCACAACATAACATTTTAACACTTTCTATTGATTTTTGCTTGCATTTTTTTCCTTGTTAGGTTTTTTTTTTTAATTTATTTTTCTAGATTTGATTTTTCTTGTGCTGCAAGATAACTTTATAGATATGTATACATATATTGGATTTATCATATATTTTAACATATTTATCATGTATTAGACTATTTGCAATCTAGTGGAGGGGATCAGGGGAAGGAAGGAAAAATTTGGAATAGAAAGTTTTGCAAAGACCAATGTTGAAAAATTACTCATATGTTCTGTAAATGAAAAGCTTTAATAAAAAAAATCATACTGGCACATGAACTCATTAATTTCCCTTGCTAATAATGAGACAATATCTGGAAATGTGATCATTATATGTTTTGTAAAGATAACATTTAGGGCAGCTAGGTGATGCAGTGGATAGTGCACCAGCCCTGAAGTCAGGAGGACCTGAGTTCAAATCTGATCTTAGACAGTTAGCACTTCCTAGCTGTGTGACTCTGGCCAAGTCACTTAACCCCAATTGCCTCAGCAAAAAAAAACAAAAAAAAAAAAACAAAAAAAACGTCATTTACTTGAGACTTCTGAACTAGTGAATTACTTATATTCCTAATATATATATATATATATATATATATATATATATATATATATATATCTATATATATATATATATATAACTAGGAAAAAAATTCTGTCTAAAGATTTTGATTTTTTTGTATTTCTCTGAATTGTTTCCAGAGGATTTGTGAATTCCAAATAGTTCCATCTAAGGACATGTTAAGGAACCAACTCATGAGCAAAACCATGAATACTTAAAGATTTGAAAACCTTTAAAGGTAAGACCAAAAAGAAAAAGAAAAGAAATGCTACTTTATTTCCTCACCAAATAAAATTCTGAGAAGGCTAAAGAGTAGCCTTTAGGAAGGGACTAACAGAAAAAAAGTATCTCTGAAGTAAAGATCATAGATGGTATAGTTTGATAATTTTGAATCTTCATTTGTCAACAATCAATTCTGCCAAAATTCTTCATAGTTATGGCCAATCCAGGTGGAAAAATTAAGTTAAAATAGCAATAAAAGTATAATTTTTTGAAATTCTAAATTGTAGAGAAGCTGAGAACTGTCAGCATTCATAGTAGAAATATGTGTACTGTTAGAATTACAAAGATAAGTACTGGAGAAGATTTGTTAAAAAAATATAGACCAGCAACATCCAAGGAAAAGGTAGCATGAGGATACAAAATATGTAGAAAATAAGCAGGTTAGTGGCTATTTTAGATGTTTACTTATGAAAAAAAAGAGGAGAGAGAGAGAGAATAGATCAGTGTGAAGAATAGAAAAAAGCAGTGCTGATAGACTGGTGTTAATAGTGGAAATTCCTTCAGGTAAGGTTTGGACCAGTTGACTACTGATATTCCTTTCAACTCTCAAATCCTGCAATTTTGTGAGATGGATTGTGGATGTAAGAATATATGGCTCCCAAAGAAGCATAGTAACTTCTATGATTAGAGGATATTTTGTAGAAAAAAAAATAGAATAATGAATACCAGGGTCAATATCAGTAAAAATATTTCTCAAATGGAACATAAGTATTTTTCTTCTTTCTACCACAGTTGAATAAGACTACTCAAAACCATCTGTCAAGACCCCATTCTCCTCAATGAATTGAGATTGATCTGCCTACGGAAAGCATGCATAATGCTATTGGTTAGATGAAGCTGAGATTGCTATACTGAGGACTTTGGATACAATATATTAGACAATAGGTACTTTAACAAGGCGCATGATATGATGAAAACTGCATTTGAATTAAATACTTTTAAAAACTTGTGTCATTACACTTTCATTTAGACCATTACCAGACTGGAAATTAAGTACACTATCAACACTTTAATACATTTTTAAATGTTTATTGTAGATTGATTAAAAAAGAAATTCAAAAGACTCTTTTTTCTACCCTGAGGACGATTGGTTTGTTTTTTTTCCTCCTATCAGTCTACCATCAAAGTTATAATTAAGTCATTGGGTTATGTGGCATGTATTTATAATTACAATATATGATCAAGGATTGTAAACAACAGGATAACTGTATTATCACACTGTCTATCACGTTAACTGGCTGACAAGCTAACTGTTTCATCCCTTACTAGAAAGAAGAAATCTGACAGATCCTAGTGTTTCACTTTGATGTTAGATTTGTATATCAAAGTATCAAAGATTGGACTCCTTTGAAACAAGTTTCGAATGTGGTTTTATTCAGTCAGTCACTTTTCAACTTCATAGCCATTCTTTTCTTTGAAGTGCCATATAGCCTAGAGTTTGTTATTATTACATATTTATTGCAGGCAGAACAGTGATTTTTAAGTTAGTGAAAGAGGAATAGAGAAGACAAAAGCTCCTGGACATGGCCTGAACTGCCTGTAGTTGCTTCTTTGGAGTTTGTACAGAAGCATCAATTTATATTGCACACTAGAGAACATTATCAGGGTTGATTCTTAGTGTTCAATAACTAGTCAAATTCTACCCTTTCTCCAAGAATCAGCTGAAGTCTCATTTTCTACAACATGATTTTTTGTTTCATTTCAATTTCACCCACACTGGTAACATACTTGTCAGAATCTAATTTAACACTCAATTAGAATGTTTCATAATCTCTAGCTTTTTTATGTGTTCCTCCAACTAAAAAGCAAATGCACTAGGGGAAGGGATCATGACATATTTTTGTATTTCACACAATTCCATAGAATGTCAGAGAGGAAAGAGACCCCAGAGGTCATCTAGTACCACCCATACCTGAAAGAACCCCTTCTCAAATATATTCAAAAATTGTTTGCCATGTTACTGGGTAAAGAAAACCTATTCAACAAATACTTTCTTAAAAAAGTAAGGAACCAGGAACAGAATCAGAAAGTTTGAGGGCACAATATACAGAAGGCTCGACTTGCCTATAATCAGGGACACCCAAATTTAAATAATACCTCAGATACTTAGATACTGAATAAATCATGTAACTGCTTTGCTTCTCAGTTTCTTTGTATTTTAAAAATAGCAAAAAATAAAAACACTTGTGTTCACGAGGTTGTTTACAGGATCGAATAAATTAACTTATGAAAGATACTTTGTAAACCAAAAAGTGTTATTATTAACACATCTCTAAGATAGATCACATAGGAATAGTGAATGGTGAAAAGGTAACTATGGAGTAAATCATTTACTGTCTTCAGAGAAAATACACCATGTTAAAGAATCAGTTGTCTAGTATATTGTAACCAAAAGCCTCAACATTTCAATCTCTCAGCTTCATCTAATCTGATTGGCATAGTAGATATTTTCAATATGTGGGGCAGTCTCAACTCTTTGTGGGGAGATAGGGTCAGAAGAGATGGTATTGAGCAGTCTGATCAAAGTGAAAGAGAAGGAAGGTAAGATCCTGAGATGTTCAGTGTGAGAAATGTTCCTACTAATGATAGCATTAATTATTATTTTATTTTATTTTATTTTTTACAAAACATTCTGTAATGGAATAGCTAGATAGCCCATAGAACACTAGCCCTGGAGTCAGGAGGACCTGAGTTCAAATCTAGTCTCAGACACTTAACACTTATTAGCATTTAACCCCAATTGCCTCAAGCAAAACAAAAGGAGTCTTCTAATCATAAAAGTAGGTATGTTGTCATGCCTCCATGTATTCTTACATTCACAATCTATTTCATAAAAATCACAGGATTTGAGAGTTAAAAGGAGTGTTAATATCTATGTAGTCCAATCTTTATCTGAAGGAATCACCACTGCAATAGCTCCTTTGCTTCCTTCCCTCATCACACCAAATCAATTTTTTATTTACTTTTCATAGGGAAACTCTCAATATGATAACTAACTTACTGTGTTCTAACACTTAGTCTCTATCTTTCTGCTCAATTTCATTACCAATAAAAATTAATCAATGCAAATTTCACTTACTATCTGACATAATTTTACAGGAGAAAAATATTTAATTCATGTCTTTAGGAAGTTTACAAATAAATATCTGATAGCTAAAACCATCAAGTTAAATTTGCCTATACCTAAGTGACTCTTGGGTAATCAATCTGTACTGTTCTACAGTCTTTCAGTATAATAGTCACATAGGTGAACTAGCTTGACATGGCCCAGAATATCACTGCCATTGCCAACCTGGGATTCTAATACCAAGAGGTAGAATGGAGTAATAGATAGAATGTTTGGACGTGGAGTCAGGAAAGTTGTGGTTCAACACTGATTGTGTTATCCTGGGTAAATAATTTTAACTTCCTTTAGCCTCAGTTTTGTCATATGTAACAGGACTATAACCACTACACCACAGAGCCATGGTGAGGATAAAATGAGATAGAAAATTTTGCAAACTTTAGAATAACTTCATAAATCTGAGTAATTGTAATCATGATTCACCTTATTATTTTGCTGATGTACCATTAATGCCAAGAGCAATACTGGTTGTTTTATACAGGTTTCACTTTGTCAATCAGTCTATACATTAAGTGTTTATTCTATCCAAAAACTGATGAAATGTTTTCTTTTTCTTCTTTTAAATAATACCTTTTTATTTTCAAAATATGTGCAAAGACAATTTTCAACATTCACCCTCACAAAATCTCATGTTCCAATTTTTTTTCTCTCTCCCTTCCTCTCATTCCCTCCCCATAGACAAGTAATCCAACATATTTTAAATACATGAAATTCTTCTATAAATATTTCCACAATTAACATGCTGCACAAGAAAAATCAGATCAAAAAAGGAAAAAAAATGAGAAAGAAAACAAAAAGCAAGCAAACAACAACAAAAAAAGTGAAAATGCTATGTTGTGATCCACATTCATTCAGTCCCCACAGTCCTCTTTCTGGAAGCAGATGACTCTACCCATTACAAGTCTATTGGAAGTAGCCTAAATCACCTCATTGTTGAAAACATCCATGTCCATCAGAATTGAACATTGCATAATCTTGTTGTTTCTGTGTACAATGTTCTCTTTGTTCTACTCTCTTCACTAAACATTAGTTCATGCAAGTCTCTCCAGGCCTTTCTGAAGTTATCCTGCTGATCATGAAACTATTTTTTAAAATGCATTTTATTACAGCTTTTTAATTGCAAAACATATGTATGGGTAATTCTTCTTAAGTTTTCTTAAAAAGTTTTCTGTTACAAATTTTTCCTCCCTAGTCCCCACCCCTCCCCTAGATGGCAGGAAGTCCATTATATGTTAATTATGTTAAAATACTTGACAAATTGAATATATGTATACATATTTCCACACTTATCTGGCTGTGCAAGAAAAATCGTGTCTACAAGAAAAAAAAATCTGAGAAAGGAAACTCAATGCAAGCAGCCATCAATAGAGCGCATGAAAATGTTATGTTGTGGTCCACGTTTCCTATTCCTGTCTCTGGGTGTATATGGCCTTCTTCACTGACTAAATGGAACTGGTTTGAAGTATTTCATTGTTGAAGAGAGCTATGTCGATCAGAATTGATCATGATATAGTCTTCTTGTTGCTGTGTATAATGATCTCCTGGTTCTGCTTATTTCACTCAGCATCAGTTCATGCAAGTCTCTTCAGGCCTTTCTGAAATCATCCTGCTGGTCATTCATGAAACTATTTTTATTTTATGTTATTTATTTATTTTTTTAGGATAATCTTTTTTTTTAAACATTTCTTTTAATTCTTTTTTTCCCCTGAGGAAATTGGAGTTAAGTGACTTGCCCAGGGTCACACAGCTAGGACATTTCAAGTGTCTGAGACGAGATTTGAACTCAGGTCCTCCTCACTTCAGGGCTGGTGCTCTATCCACTGCACCATCTAGCTGCCCCAATTTTTTTTAAATTTAATTTTATTTTATTTGCAAAATATATGTATGGGTAATTCTTCAACATTAACCCTTACATAGCTTTCTATTACAGATTTTTCCCCCCAACTCCCCACCCCTCCCCTAGATGGCAGGATATCCACTACATGTTAATTATGTTAAAATATTTGGCAAATCGAATATTTGTATACATATTTCCAAACTTATCATTATTGTGCAAGAAAAATCGTATCTACACAGAAGGCATATCAGATAAAGGAAACACAATGTAAGCAAACATCAATCAAGAGTATGAGAATGTTATGTTGTGGTCCACATTTCACATCCCTCTCTCTGGGTGTATATGGCTTTCTTCACTGAACAATTTGAAGTGGTTTGAAACATTTCATTGTTGAAGAGAGCCATGTCCATCAGAATTGATCGTCATATAGTATTGTTGTTGCTGTATATAATGATCTGCTGGTTCTGCTCATTTCACTCAGCATCAGTTCATGCAACTCTCTCCAGGCTTCTCTGAAATCATCCTTCTGGTCATTTCTTACAAAACAATAATATTCCATAATATTCATATACTATAATTTGTTCAGTCATTCTCCAATTGAAGGGCATATATTCAGTTTCCAGTTTCTAGCCACTACAAAAAGGGCTGCCACAAACATTCTTGCACATGTGGGGCCCTTTCCTTCCTTTATGATTTCTTTGGGATATAAGCCCAGTAGAAATGCTGCTGGGTCAAACGGTATACATAGCTTGATAACTTTTTAAGCATAGTTCCAAATTGCTCTCCAGAATGGCTGGATCTGTTCACAGCTCCACCAACAATGCATCAGTGTCCCAGCCTTCCCACATCCCCTCCAACATTCATCATTAACTTTTCCTGTCATTTTAGCCAATCTGACAGGTGTGTAATGGTAACTCAGGGTTGTCTTGATTTGCATTTCTCTGATCAATAGTGATTTGGAGCACCTTTTCATATGACTAAAAATAGTTTTATTTTCATCCTCTGAAAATTGTCTGTTCATATCCTTTGACCATTTATCGATTGGAGAATGGCTTGAATTTTTATAAATATGAGACAATTCTCTATATATTTTAGAGATGAGAGCTTTATCAGAACACATAAATGGAAAGATGATTTCCCAATTTATTGCTTCCCTTCTAATCTTGTCTGCATTGATTTTGTTTGTACAAAACTTTTTAACTTAATATAGTCAAAGTTATCTATCTGGTTTTCAATTAAGAGTTCCAGTTCTTC
Organism: Myrmecobius fasciatus; assembly: GCA_023553655.1. NCBI lineage: Eukaryota > Metazoa > Chordata > Mammalia > Dasyuromorphia > Myrmecobiidae > Myrmecobius > Myrmecobius fasciatus. The sequence continues at coordinate 12,236 of JAJPUD010011673.1, forward strand.
TTTGGACATAAATTTATTCCATCTCCATAGGTCTGAGAGGTAAACTATACTACGTTGCTCTAATTTACTTATAGTATCACTCTTTATATCCAGATCATGAACCCATTTAGATCTTATCTTGGTATGTGGTGTTAGATGTGGGTCAAGCCCTAATTTCTTCCACACTAGTTTCCAGTTTTCCCAGCAGTTTTGTCAAATAGTGAGTACTTATCCCAGAAGCTGGGGGCTTTGTGTTTATCAAAGACTAAATTGCTATAGTTATTTCCTAGTTTGTCTTGTGATTCTATCCTATTCCAGTGATCGACTACTCTATTTCTTAGCCA